>CM067298.1:29084126-29366893 GCA_034231615.1 Meghimatium bilineatum | reverse complement strand
TTGCCACTATCTTGATAAAGACATGTTTGCATTTTTGTCGAAACGTCGATTCTGTATACTGTTCCACGTAAAGTAACTATCTAATAATTATTATTTTATTTGTATATGGTACTTTACAGGGAGAGATTACTACAGTTTTAACGGAACAAAAAATATTATTATTATTCTTTCTCTTCTTTCGTTCACTTGAAACATGTCTATATTTGTAATTCTGTCTCGAATAAAACTTACTGTCTTTTGTAGTTCATACAGTGGCCCATAGATATTTGATTCCAGTGTTGCTTCCTCTGGCCAATATGTCTGCCTCAGTGTTTCATACTCAGAACACTCTTGAAGTATATGTTTGGCACTCTGTGCTGCGTGACCACACGTACACATGGCCGTGTTGTTAATCTTGAACCTTGTGTACATGTGACTGCACAAAATGAAATATGATCATATGTAATACATTCTTTCAACAGGAAAATAGAAGATTATATACATGGAAAAGTCCTGGAGACAGAAAGAGGAACCAAATAGATTACATTATGATTAACAATAGATTTAGAAATAGTGTCAAAAACATCAAAACATACCCAGGTGCAGATATCAACTCTGACCATAATCCAGTGATGTGCAAAATAAATGTCAAACTTAAAAAGATAGTAAATAGAGGAATCCAAGAACCACAGATAGACGCATCAGCACTAAAACAACCAGACATACAACAAAAATACCTTGTAGATGTAAGGAATAGATATGAACATCTAATGATAGAATGCATGGAACAATACAGAAGGGAAAATCCAGAAGAGAAAATAGACAATAAATGGGAAAGCCTAAAGAAAAGTATTCAAACATCAAGTAAAAATTTACCAACAAGAAATACCAAGAACAAACAAACATGGATGACAGATGAAATATTAGAGAAAATGACAGAAAGAAAGAAAGCTAAAAATACACCAAAATACTCAAGTATAGACAAGGAGATACGTAACATGTGCAGAACAGCGAAAAAACAATGGCTAGAAACAAAATGCAATGAAATAGAGGAGATGTCCATACAACAGAAGACAAAATTAATGCATAAGGAGATAAGGCTGATCACAAATAAGAAAAATCCTATTAATGGCGGTGGCTGCATAAAAGATAAAAATGGTAAAATAATATTTGATAAAACAGAAGCACTCACAAGATGGGCAGATTATGTAACAGAACTGTTTGACGACCAACGGAACAAAAAACCAACAATACACAACAATGATGGACCAGCAATACTGAAATCAGAAGTAGAACATGCAATAAATTCAATAAAATGTGGAAAAGCTCCAGGCTCTGACAACATAACAGCAGACATAATAAAAACTCTAAATGAATTTGGTGTAGATACTATCACAGAAATTTGCAATGACATATACGAAACAGGACATATACCTAAAGACCTAACATCATCAATATTCATACCACTACCTAAGAAGCCCAGGGCTGTGGACTGTACAGAATATAGAACAATAAGTCTAATGAGCCATCTAACTAAAATACTTCTCAAGATAATACATGAAAGAATTAAGAACAAGATAGACATGGAGGTCGGTGAAGAACAATTCGGTTTTAGGAAAAACAAAGGAACCAGAGAAGCTATACTGAGTATCCGGCTAGTGATAGATAAATATATAGAAGTCCAAAAAAGTATCTATATTTGCTTCATAGACTACAGCAAGGCCTTTGACAGAGTCCAACATGAAAAATTAATCAAATGTCTTCAAGAAATAGGCATAGATGGAAAAGACATCAGGCTGATTAGAAATATATATTGGGAACAAACTGCATCAATAAGGTGTGAAAACAGCTACTCACCGTACATAGAAATAAGAAGAGGGGTAAGACAAGGATGCATTTTATCACCAAGCCTATTTAATATCTACACAGAGAATATCTTTAAAAGTATAGAAGAAATACCAGGACTCAAGATCAATGGGAAAATAATAAACAACATTAGATATGCAGATGACACTGTTCTTTTAGCAGAAAGTGAACATGAACTACAAAGACTAATAGATCAAGTCAATAAATCAAGTAATGAATATGGACTGGATATAAACATTCAAAAAACAAAAACCATGATAATCAGCAAAAACACAGAAGAACAGGAGGTAAACATAAACATACAGGGAGAGAAACTACAACAAGTAAAACAGTATCAATATCTTGGACACATAGTCACAAATGATGGCAGATGTGAAACAGAAGTTAAAAGGAGAATAGGAATGGCTAAAAGTACCTTCAATGACATGAGGAAATTATTAATATCTAAACAAATTACAAACAAGTTAAAAATGAGAATTATAAAATGCTACATCTATTCCATATTAATGTATGGCTCAGAAACATGGACACTAAATAAACAATTAGAAGACAAAATTGATGCCTTTGAGATGTGGGTATATAGAAGAATAGGGAGAACATCATGGAAAGAGAAGAAAACAAATAAAGAGGTGCTAAAAACACTTAATATGAAGAAAGAACTACTAAGAGAAATAAAGATCAGGCAAATAAAATACTTTGGACACATTAAAAGACATGACACCCTATTGAAGACCTTACTTGAGGGTAAAGTCAAAGGGAAGCGAGCAAGAGGTAGGCAGAGATACAAGTGGGAGAGTAACATTACACGATGGACAGGTTACAGTCTAGCAGAGTGCACCACCAAGACAAGAGACAGGAGATGTTGGAAATACGTTGCAGCCAACCTTCGTTGCGGAGACGGCACTTGATGATGATGACATGTGACTGCGCAGTCGGTTGTGTCCCGTTCTGTAGAATTACAACTTGTTCTGTTCTGTTCATAATGTGATAGTCATCATGCGTTGGTGTTTGTGGCTTTCTTATTGACTTGATCATCTGTTTTTTTTCTGATGGTAGGTGACTGATACATCTGGTTGGTCTTCGTCAGCACCTTCCTTAGCCAGTTGGTCGTCTTTTTCATTTCCTGGTATCCCACAGTGAGAGGGTATCCATTACATGATTCCCCTATACTAGTAAGACAGTTCATTAAGTAGTTTTTGTAAGTCTATTAGTTTTCTAGACTATAGAGCTTGAAGCACTGACTTTGCATCTGTCAGAATCCACGGACTGTGGGCCAGGGTTGGAGTTCAATAGTTTTTAGTTGCCACCTTTATTTACATGGATTTCTGCGTCATAATTATCGAAGAATTTCCCTGTCTGATCGTATCTCTAGGCTTGTGTGGATATCCTATATATACACCTGCACTTCCATTCTGACCGATCTGTGTATACTCTGACAGATATAACTTGTGGATATTCCTCGTCCAGGAAACTGAGGGTGACTGTCCTTCGCTGCACTCTGTTCTGTTTGTTCTCGCTTAGTATTCCTTTCACGTGGGTCTGAATGTATATTGGTATTCCATACCTTTCACTCCAAGCGGGTTTCTTCTGGTACAGACCTTAAGGGGCTGTCAACTTCAGGTAGGTCTGTAAGTTGTTTACGGAGTCGTTTAGCTTGGTGGATAAAGCTGCTTCTCTTCAGTTCAACCATCAGGGCTGGAAACTAAGACTGGTCGGGCAGTCCCACCCGAGAAGGACCATAGTCCTGCCCCAGTAAGCAGGGTGCTGAAGACGGAGGCAACCAGCCAAAAGGCGCATAATTAATCAGGATGCCACGCACAAAACACAATGGGAACATGTCTATATCAATAATATTGTAATGTTAAAAAGTTGGAGTGTAGGAAAAACGAAATAGGGGCAGATAAGCGGCGTCAGCATATATATCGATAAGGATGCAGTATGCATTTTACAGTCGCTAGAACTGCTGTCGGGTGCATCCATCTGCGCTCTACCCACTGAGCGCTCCTCCCCCTCACCATGTCCCCATTGGATAATTCTTTTCATTTGGTTTCACCTTTTCATCTCAATGAGTCTATAAACAAACTTATCTGTATCCGGCACGATCAGACATTTCCAGTAATATTTGCCATTTTGTTTTTGTGGCAACATGTTTTGCTAGTGACGTGATTTCAGTGACGTCACGAAAGCTGCGCACACCATTACATAGTTGGAATGAATTTGTGCATAATATTTAAAAGTTGAAATGTAGTCATCTTTCCCCGTAATAAATATTTTTTATATTTACTTATCTATTGGACTTGTGTATCGTCCTGGCGAAACATGACTAAATGCTCAAGTGATTAATTCAATTAATTGGAGTTCTCTCATATTCACTCTGCGTTCATATCAACAGAGTAGCGGAGAGAATCGATCAAAACAAGTAAATTCGTAGCCCAAGCGATACTCCCCATGAATCAATGAAAAATGAATATGTGAACCAGACGTTCTGTTCCGATTTTGAATCACAACAGTGTGAACATTAGACACAATGTTGCACAGCTACGCCATGTTGATTTCTATTTTGACAATAATCTCAATAAATGGCTGCCAATAAATGACAACATTGGATAGAAAAACTGATAATAAATACAAGCATTGCAAAATGAAATCGGCCACAAGTGGTAGTATTAAAAGTTTCAATGCTGCCTACAATTGAAAGGTCATCGGATCCGTGGTGGTTTCTGTTTGAGCTTCTTGTAATGTGCACCAGGCTGTGGCAATCGTTTGAGTAATGCAAAATCTGTGTTGAAGGAAGCTCAAGGGATGGTCAATGATCAACCACAAATAATTGTGCATTAATTTCCCGAACAAATGTCAACTTTCTAGCTTCACTTTGTAAGTCTTAATGAGAGATCAACACAGGAAGAACTGGTTGCAGTTTATTGTGTGTGCTTGACAAATGTACGTGTTTGTAGGGTTAGTAACAAGCTGTAAATCTAATGAATTAACAAACACAAGCCGTTCAATTTATGAAAGCCTTGACCGATCACAGCATGCCCAATGCAAGATACCCAAACTCCGAACAAGATCTCAGACTAGTGACCCCACTAACTCCTCTTGACTTTCTGAGATCGGCAGCTGATCACATATGAAGTACCCTGAGTGGAATGATGTCACTCTCCAGAGCCATCTACAGAGAAGGATCCTATCTTTCCAGTTGAAGTGCTATAATGGCAATGTTAGTATCTCAGTTTTCCAATAGAAGTGCTATAATGGCAATGTTAGTATCTCAGTTTTCCAATAGAAGTGCTATAATGGCAATGTTAGTATCTCAGTTTTCCAATAGAAGTGCTATAATGGCAATGTTAGTATCTCAGTTTTCCAATAGAAGTGCTATAATGGCAATGTTAGTATCTCAGTTTTCCAATAGAAGTGCTATAATGGCAATGTTAGTATCTCAGTTTTCCAATAGAAGTGCTATAATGGCAATGTTAGTATCTCAGTTTTCCAATAGAAGTGCTATGACGGCAATGCTAGTATCTCCGTTTTCAATTGAAGTGATATATACGGAAATGTTAATATCTCAGTTTTCCAATTGAAGTGTTTTGATGGCAATGTTAATATCTCAGTTTTTATTCTGCTTCTTACTCTTGCATATTCTGAAAGTCCAGTATGTATTCGTTTTGTAATACGGATGTTGTTCATCCTTTTCAGAACATGGTTGCGTCATTTGAGTCTTCAGAGGATTGTTCTTGGAATCCTGGCTTTATATTCAATCTCAGTTGTGGTTACGTCGTCTTTCCTCTTTCTACTTATCATCCGATATACCGCGTAAGAGAACTGGTAAACCATTTTTGCAGTTGCATGGTGCCCTTTTTTCAAATCCATAAATGATAACACTGAGTGAACATGTCTTGTAGTTTAATATCTTGTCTTTCAGAGTTGTGTTATTTCACGCCCTTTGAAATATTTTACTGAAAGTGGTGACAACTTTATCTAATACATCATTTATTGGTTTTGTCAAGTGAATGTCACTGTGACATACACGATAAATTTTAATTAGTTTTGAATAAATTTTTAGGACCGATAATTGTGACATATAACATGAAATTCGTGTTCTACAAACATAAAATAGAAATAACAGAACTCTATTGACATGCTGAAGTCGTATGTGTCAGGTCAAATGGGGCATATATCGCAACAAAGCTGTTATCTATGACAACGCATTCCTTTCTGCGGTCTGCACTCTGCTAATGTGAAAATGTTTTTAAACGAACAAGAAGAAGAAAAATAGTAGTTTAAAATAAGCATACAAAATTAACACAAAAAATAAGAATATATAAATAATACAAGAACATTGGAAATTTAGAAGCATAATAAGTTTTCGAAATTGAAAATGCTAGAGCTGAAGAATTCGATAAATTTGTGAAGAAAACAATCCCAGTATCAGCGATAACATATTATACGGAGATGTACAATGAAGCAAATCTAGTCAGGTAGTAGATTACGCATGAAAATAATAAACAAACACAAACTCACACTACGCAAGCCTTAGATCAAAACTCACTCTAGTAGATAAGTGTTCGACAAAATTAACTCTAGTAGATAAGTGTTAGACTAAAATTCACTCTAGATAATTGTTATACCGAAACTGTGTCTAGATGAATGTCCGACTAAAACTCATCTATATGAGTGTTAGAACAAATCTTACTCTAGAAGAGTGTTAGACCAAAATTCACTGTAGATGAGTATTAGACTAAAATTTACTCAAGATGAGTGTTAGGCTAAAATTTACTCAAGATGAGTGTTAAAACAAAACTCACTCTAGATGAGTGTTAGACCAAAACTCACTCTAGATGTCTAGAACGGCACATACACGCACACTTGTACAAACAATCGCACGTGCACTCACACGACCAACACAGCAAACCAAGAGCTGTGATGCTAGTAAGGATTTAATGATTTCAAATCAGACTGCGGCTCACCTGTAAAACTCTCACCATTCACGTTTTATCATGCAAGTCAGGTAGTTTTTGATTTATTACCACAGAGCTCGTGACCTGAATTCAAGTGATACAAATGAATATGAAAACAGGCAAGCAGAATCTACTCAAACAGTTGTTGAGTACGTATTAAACTAAAATTTGTCCTCAGTTACACGTGCCTTCTCGACAGTGCTCACGCTCCCAGAACATGTTTATTGTACCTGTCATTGATTACTATGCTTGGTGACACTGCCATTGCCGGAAGTAGAGCTGAGTTAAATACGTTTCAATCCAAATGTATTTTCTAAGAGATGGACATTGATGACAAATTTCCAGTTCTAAATCTACTTACCGTCAATCGGGTGCTCTATGTATATTACATGTCACAGATGTAAGAAATCTTATATTTAATAGGGATATTGCTATATAACTTATGGGTTGCTGCAAAAGATACGATCATTTGCATCTATTTATAAACCATTCAGCTTCCTGCGAAGCATAGATTATAATCAACATCTTCAATCTTGTCCAATAATTAAATCAACATCTTCAATCTTGTTCAATAACTCAATCAACATCTTCAATCTTGTCCAATAATTAAATCAACATCTTCAATCTTGTCCAATAATTAAATCAACATCTTCAATCTTGTCCAATAATTAAATCAACATCTTCAATCTTGTCCAATAATTAACTCAACATCTTCAATCTTGTCCAATAACTCAATCAACATCTTCAATCTGGTCCAATAATTAAATCAACATCTTCAATCTTGTCAAATAATTAAATCAACATCTTCAATCTTGTCCAATAATTAAATCAACATCTTCAATCTTGTCCAATAACTCAATCAACATCTTCAATCTTGTCCAATAATTAAATCAACATCTTCAATCTTGTCCAATAATTAAATCAACATCTTCAATCTTGTCCAATAATTAAATCAACATCTTCAATAATTATCAAAATCGTTTTTGTTTTTTTTAAAAACAAATGCGTCTAATCTTTCCACGTTTTATCCGTCTTTTGTTTTTATTCGTTTCTTCGCGTATTTCATGGCCTTCTTCTTTGTTACTACTGCCTACTATGTCAACTAATTTTCAATGGCATATTCGGTGTGGTAATATCTCATTATCGTTTAGCGTTATACCCGTTTATGACTTGTGGCGTCAGGAATAGAAGAATTCTCTGGTTTCCCGTAGTCGTAACCTTCGATAACAGTTACCCTGTTGTTCCGACAGGCCGACATTGTGCTTGAGCTAGTTACGGGCACGGCGTTGGTGAGCGGAACAACAAAGAACCTGTCGCAAGGGCCAGAGTTGTGCCCTGATGTCGACGTCTGTTTAGGCGGCATCAGTCTCGAAACACCGTCGAGTCGAACGGCTGCTGGAACAGAGGGCGTAGCACCTATGGGAATGTCCCACGTGCTGTGAGGCCAGTTTTCTAATCAAGAATTATCTGGAAATGACATTTGTGTGTGCTTTATATAAGTTTGTTTTAGTTTATTCTTATATTAATGGGATCCATTTTTTGTGTGTGCGTGGTCTGTCCCTGGCCTTGTATCCATCGTGTCTGTAAAACATTGCGCTTTGAGGGACAATATCTGATGGCAGTCTGGAAGTATATGAGAACCACTTAATCTGTTGTCTTCTAATGTAATCCAGGATTGGCATTGTGTTTGCTAGTCTTCTGATTTTTTCATATCTGATTCTGTCTCTTATTGTCACTCTGAGACTTCTACGTAGACAAGTCATTTCTGTTGTAAAAAGTCTTCTTTGTATTTTGTTGTGAGTGTCTACGTTTGACATTGTTAGCATATTGATGGTATGATGATCATTCTATATAGTGCGGTTTTGGTGTTCATGGTCACATATTTGTTTTTGAAAATATCACACATCTTTCCTAAGATTTGATATGCTATGTTGCATGTGTGTGGATTTCTTTGTTGTCTTTCCCATTTGATGATATGATGCTTCTAAGATAAGTGAATTCTTTCACATGTATCAGTTGTTGGTCATCGATCCAAATAATAGTATTTCTTTCTATTTTTGCTATTGACATTACATCGGTTTTGTGTGTGTGTATCCTCATGTTAAAGTCCCTATATGTTGTGTGGAGTTTATTTATATGTTATTGTAGTTGCTCTTCTGATGTTGATATTATTGTTTGATGTCTGCAAAAAGAAGTTCGCTCAGGAGGTTGTTTAGGATGACTTCTTCATTACTTTAGCAATTTTACATGCACACGTGATATATATATATATATAATAGCAAATAAAAATATATATAAATAGCAAAGGAGATAGAAAACATCCGTCTAGCACGCCAGAGTGTATGTGGAGTTTGTCTGAAATTCCTGCACTCGTTCTAACTGCACATTGACTACCTGTGTAACTACTCCAGCACAAGTTGTTTCAGTGTTGTGCAACCCCATATTGTGATAGTATTTTCTATAGTTGTTGTCTGTCTATAATTATAGATCATTATAAAGCAGCCTAATCCTCACCCTAATAGTTCTATTCCTAATATTTTCTATTCATAACTCTAACAGCGTATTGCACAACTAATACAGTTTACTCCTAACCCTAATCATAGTAGTTTATTCTACAACCAAAACAACTACAATTTTAACACAAAACCCTAATAAATGCCTCCGAAAACATACCACATAAACAATCCACCACTAAATAGAACCCACTAACGTAAAACCTACTAGATTTGAATATCATCTAACACCGTCAACCATGCACATATACTAATTAATGAAAACTAATGAAAACGCCTCAAATAACACACCAATAAACCATATGTTTGTAGACTAAAGAAAACTCCATATATATTATACTATACCCAATACCCAACGTTGCCTGGATGAGAATAATAATTTTTAAAAAGTACTAAAACAATCATGTTCTTAAAATTCAGCAAGATTTATAATTAATAGGCACATCAATACATATATCTCATTCCTGAAGAACGTCTATATATAAATTGTGTAGAATTAAATAATTCAGTATTCCGGCCTTTTAGAAGTGACCTAGGATTAGCAAAAACAAATAAAACAATTCGCTATACCCCTAAATACAGTGAAAAATATGTACATATTCAGGAATATGTAGGCCTATGTGATTTGACGGATACGATATTTAAAAAAATTAAAAAACAAACAAACCATAAGACGTTAATATTTTAACGGTAATCGGGCAAAATATTCCCAGACAAAATATCCCAAGACAAAATATCCCAAGACAAAATATTCCCAGGGCAAAATATTCCCAGACAAAATATACCCAGACAAAATATCCCAAGACAAAATATTCCCAGGGCAAAATATTCCCAGACAAAATATACCGGACAAAATATTCCCATTCTAAATATTCCCAGACAAAATATCCTAGACAAAATATTCCTAGACAAAATATACCAGACAAAATATCCCCAAGACTAAATATTAAGATAATATATAAATTTGTTCAAACAAACTGCAAGAAACACTAATGAACAATATAGCTAGTAAATAATTATAATAAAGTCTTCAAATGATATGAATTGTCTCATTAAGTTCTTTGATTGAGTTAATTATACAACATTAATGTTCAAAACATTACGGTATGTTTGTATACAAGATGTCATACTATATTTACATCTTATGTTTCCATAAAACATGACATATCTCCTAGGGGGTTCTCATAAATTACTTCAACAATTTTTCTATTGTACTATTACTATTACTATGAACCAACGGACATCAAACTAAACGACAACACTCTTCAAAAAGTCAACAAGTTCACATGCCTTGGTATCAAGCTATCAACAACATGAGATTCATCAACAGAAATATTACACCGTATTGCACTGGCTGCTAACTCATTAAATAAACTATCAAATATCTGGCATTCAAAAAAACTAAGAAATAATACAAAAATCTTCAACGCCTGCATAATTCCAACTTTAACATATGGATGCGAAAGTTGGAAAGCAACACCAAACTTAGAACAAAGACTAACCACCGTTGAAAATAAATGTCTTAGAAGGCTACTGAACATACGTTGGTCAGACTTCAAATCAAACACAGTTGTCAGACAAAATTCAAAACAAGAATATGTATCCACCTATATTAGAAAGCGTCGCTGGAATTACATCAGACACGCGCTACGAATGGATACTGACTCATCTGTCAAGCTTTGATGTGTTCACGGAAGGGAAAGAGACAACGAGGAAGACCAAGCATGCCTAAGTATGAAATATATTTGCGATGCTTGATTTCAGTTGTCCCACTTATACCAAGTTTTAATGTGGTTTTTTTCTCTGCTGAAAAAGGCGTTTATTATCATTAATTTGTGCTCTACGCATAGGTTGATCATTGCGTAAAATAGTATTTATATAAAAATCTTGTAATGTAGCAAGGAATGTCAAGGTCAATGAGGTAATAACGTATGAGGTTAAGGTCAAGTGAGTATGCTGTCACTAAGAGATTATTGCATTAATACTCTATGTAATATCAATACGATATGGATTGTTGACGGTAATTATCAACGTTTACGATTTCTCATACCGACTACAGGCGAGATTATGACCCAATGAATCAACGTGCAAACTTAACCAGAATAGGTCAGTCAAACCGATCAGATTTGTATACCGTTCGACACGTTCATAGAGTTACGGAGCAGAAGAATGGAAAGAGGCAGAAATAATTCCAATTACCAAGAAAGGAAAATCAAAAACCAACAAAACAAGTTACCGCCCTATCAGTCTACTTAGCTGCTTAGGAAACGCCATGGAAAAAAATGGTGAATAACAGACTCTTAAACTACCTGGAGGAAAACAATCTTCTAGATGACTGCAAATCAGGCTTCAGAAAACACAGATGCACTGAAGACCAAACAACATACCTTGCCCAGGAAATAGAAGATGTTTTCCAGAAAAAATCAAAACTCCTAGCCACCTTCTTTGACCTCACAAAGGCCTTTGACAAAGTCTGGAAAGAGGGGCTATTGCTAAAACTTGCCCAGAAAGGAATCAGAGGCAAAATGTTTCTGTGGATAAAAAGCTTCCTACGAGGCAGACATGCAAGAGTCAAACTACAGGGAATGAAAAGTAAAATGGTCAACATGACAGAAGGTGTCCCACAGGGAGGAATTCTGTCCCCCACACTCTTTATAGTTTTTATAGACGATCTGCCAAAACTATTCACACCATATGTACATAGAGCTCTCCATGCAGACGATCTTGCTATCTGGACCCAATCAGAATACATTGGAGTTGCAAAAGTTTGAATGCAGGAGGCAATAAACAAAGTTGAAGAGTTGGCAAAAACCTGGGGTGTTCAAATAAACAAAAATAAGACCGTCACTACACTTTTCACCCTCTCCACAAAGCCTGAAAATTATACTCTCACTCTAGACAATACCCCATTCCCAAAAGAAAACACCCCAGTCTATCTGGGGCTAAAATTTGACAAAAGACTTACTTGGGGATCACACATTGAAGAGACAGAAAATAAAGCCACATGCAGACTACAAATAATGAAAAAACTATCTGGGACAGATTGGGGAGCCAACATAAAAACCATAAGACAAGTCTATGTAGGTCACATTCGTCCAATTCTGGAATATGGATTGACCACATATGCAACAGCAGCAAATACCAATCTTCAAAAGCTGGAGAAAATTCAAAATGCAGGTCTCCGAATCATAACAGGAGGACTAAGGAGCACACCTATAACATCAATGGAAGCAACAGCAGGATTACAAAACCTAACAGACCGCAGGGATGAGAAAATCGCAATAATGACAGAAAAATTTAGACGCCTGAAACATCACCCTATGCATGAAAAAACAAAAGAACTAACAAAAAACAGACTGAAAAGATCAAGCTTCAATCACCTATCAAAAAAAACCTATGAAAGCCAATAAAGAAGTAACCAGCAACAATCCGGATGAATGGGAACAGCTAGAAGCATATTGCAACATCACAAACACTTCACCCATATATACTGCAAAACTTACAATACCAGGCATTGAGAGCAAAACTATGAAAACCCCTACTGCCCTTAAGGCAAAGACACTTGATCACCTAGACACCCAATACCCTACCTCACAGTGGATTCATGTCTTCACAGATGGATCATCAGAGGGTGCAGTAAAGAAAGGAGGAGCTGGGATACTAATACTCATACCAAACACCCCAAAACTCTCAATCGCTACTGGCAAATTATCAACAAATTACAGGGCAGAGCTACAAGCAATCTTGGAAGCATCAAAGGCTCTAGAGGAACGGAGGCTCAAAGGAGCTAACATAGTCTTCTTGTGTGACTGCATGTCAGTACTCCAAACCATCCAAAAGGAACCTAAAGATCTCCTAACAAAAACAACTGTAGAACTTCTAAATCAACTATCTGCCAACAATAAAGTTGTGCTGCAGTGGATCCCTGCACACTGTGGAATAGAAGGAAATGAAGTAGCTGAAAGGCTGGCAAAAGCAGGTGCAAAAAAGGAACAATTCCAGCACAGAATATCACTGACTGAAACAAAAACCCACATCAAAGGAAAATACAAACATACATGTAGTCAGAGAACAGGCAGTAACTTTCCACAGGACCCTATTCTAAAGCTAAACAGGTCACAACAAACCACAATTTTTAGACTTCGCACAAGACACTGCAGACTACAAGCACATCTCCACAAAATTAAGGCTGCCCAAACTGACCAATGCCCATGTCAAAAGGGACCCCAGACTCCAGAACATATTCTGCAGACATGCCCACTCTTTGATGACGTGAGAACCAAAATATGGCCCCAAGAGTCAGATCTGAAGGTGAAGCTGTGGGGCAACCGTGAGGACCTCTCCTGCTGACGACTGAATTCATGGAGGCGGCCCACCTTCTTGTATAGACTTATGAGCATAGGAAACTTATCGCAGAAGAAGAAGATATATATATATATATATTCCATGACATATTATGGTACTTTAAAAGAAAAGGTGTCACATTGTTCACTTCCGAGGTCGTCAGAGTGGGCATCACTTCTTCTTTTCCTTTCCTCCCATTGGTTTAACCCATTGGTTAAGAACAACACACGGCTTACAATACTTCCCGTTGGCCTTAATATTGTATGGCCTATGCATCCCCGGCCCAGCGATGTTTCTTTAGTTCACATTCTAACTTCTTTCCTTTCTGTATTTTTATTGTGACGTCAATGTCCAGTTCACCCCCCCCCCCCCCAATCGTTTCTGTCTATGTTACTTTCAAGGTATATATATATATATATATATATATATATATATATATATATATATATATATATATATATATATATATATATATATATATATGATTCTGCCTTCCATAATGAGAACAGTGGGTTGTATCGTGGCTGCAATAGCTAGGAGCTATAGCTAGAAAGAAAACCCACTTTCTAGGTGGTTTATCTATCTATCTGTCGGTCTGCCTGTCTGTCTGCCCTGCCTGCCGGAAGTTTTCCTGACCAATCACGATATCTGGGAAATCTATGGTAACAAGAGAAGCCAACCTAATAACGTAATATATCCGATTTGGTTTACATTTTTCAAACTTCTATCAGTTTATATTCTGTGGCTCGAAAATACAGTTCTTCTTCTTTTACTTTCGCTCTCAAACTCCTGTAGATTCGTAGGATGTACCTTGGAGAACGGAATGCAGTATTCCATGGTTTACAGCTTTGCTGCAATGTCTGCGCCTTTCGTCCTGACACATCAGACTTCAACATGGATTCTGGGTCACTTTGATCGTATTGCTACAGGTAAGAATACTGACAACCGTTATTATTTCTGAGAAGTAATATCACCACACTTTGGTACTAGACATTGTGTTGAACACACAATTGGTTCTAGACATTGTGTTGAACACACTTTGGTTCTAGACATTGTGTTGAACACACTCTACTACTAGACATTGTGTTGAACACACTTTGGTACTAGACATTGTGTTGAACACACTTTGGTACTAGACATTGTGTTGAACACACTTGTATTCTTATTCTTAAATTACTAGTGAGTAGTTCTGAAATAAAAGACTACAGCAACAATTATAATTACAGTTACGACCAGCTCAATAACAAAACATATCAAAGATGTCTGGATTTATTTTTAGGCAATATTGATGCTGGTCGTTAATCAGGAGCTGCATCGATTTGAAAATATCAAAGAACATCGAGTTCGTAGATAAGGAAAGGCAGTCTGGGTATGCAAACCCCCCCCCTCCCCCCAGGACTTTATAACATGCCTTTTAATAATAGGAATTTAACCAAAAAAGCTGGTAACACACACCATCGCCTTCTTGACTATTAAAAAACACATTGAAAAATGGATGAATTATGTACGAAAAATTTCGAATGACCTTTTATTAAATAAACATCCCCCCTCCTCTTTACTAAAGACGTATCTATTACTCTGAAGCGCAGTAATGATAAAACTAATTCCGAAGATAGAATACATAGTTCATTTCAAACTAGTGGAAGAAGATAGAATACATAGTTCATTTCAAACTAGTGGAAGAAGATAGAATACATAGTTCATTTCAAACTAGTGGAAGAAGATAGAATACATAGTTCATTTCAAACTAGTGGAAGAAGATAGAAAACATAGTTCATTTCAAACTTGTGGAAGAAGATAGAATACATAGTTCATTTCAAACTAGTGCAAGAAGATAGAATACATAGTTCATTTCAAACTTGTGGAAGAAGATAGAATACATAGTTCATTTCAAACTAGTGGAAGAAGATAGAATACATAGTTCATTTCAAACTAGTGGAAGAAGATAGAATACATAGTTCATTTCAAACTAGTCGAAGAAGATAGAATACATAGTTCATTTCAAACTAGTGGAAGAAGATAGAATACATAGTTCATTTCAAACTAGTGGAAGAAGATAGAATACATAGTTCATTTCACACTAGTGGAAGAAGATAGAATACATAGTTCATTTCAAACTAGTGGAAGAAGATAGAATACATAGTTCATTTCAAACTAGTGGAAGAAGATAGAATACATAGTTCATTTCAAACTTGTGGAAGAAGATAGAATACATAGTTCATTTCAAACTAGTGGAAGAAGATAGAATACATAGTTCATTTCAAACTAGTGGAAGAAGATAGAAAACATAGTTCATTTCAAACTTGTGGAAGAAGATAGAATACATAGTTCATTTCAAACTAGTGGAAGAAGATATAATACATAGTTCATTTCAAACTTGTGGAAGAAGATAGAATACATAGTTCATTTCAAACTAGTGGAAGAAGATAGAATACATAGTTCATTTCAAACTTGTGGAAGAAGATAGAATACATAGTTCATTTCAAACTAGTGGAAGAAGATAGAAAACATAGTTCATTTCAAACTTGTGGAAGAAGATAGAATACATAGTTTATTTCAAACTAGTGGAAGAAAATAGAATACATAGTTCATTTCAAACTTGTGGAAGAAGATAAAATACATAGTTCATTTCATACTAGTGGAAGAAGATAGAATACATAGTTCATTTCAAACTAGTGGAAGAAGATAGAATACATAGTTCATTTCAAACTAGTGGAAGAAGATAGAATACATAGTTCATTTTAAGCTAGTAGAAGTCCTAAATCTGCAAGGTGCTGCTAATAGATTACGTAAACAATTTTTTGCGAATTTTTTTTACCCCCCCCCCCCAAATCCTCATATCTCCCCCATTGTCAACAACTATCAAGATTTCATAGAACCCAACCCTCCCCCAGTTTAATTATATCATACTAAATTCCCCCACCCCCCAAAAAAATCGCAGAAAAAGTACGAACACAAATAGTATTGTAAAAGATATTGCGAAAATTGTTTTAAATTCCCACACTTTAATTGGTATATGAAATTATTTTTTTTGACCAATACTCTTTCACCCCCCCCCCCCAACCCGGTAAACTAATTTAAAACTATTTAATGCTCACCCCTCTTTCCCCATTTATTGACGCAATTTATAGACAGCGCTCAAGGAGATTTAGTTATGGATTATAACAATAAAAATGTAGTTTCAATATGTAGAGAAAAGCGTGACTTAATGAAGTGTTAATGTAGGTTATTTTTATGTGCATCTCACTTTATTTGGAAAATTTAGAGTGTCAATATTTTGGGATATAAATGCATAAAAAAGTGTGTATTGACTACAACTAAATATCATATTCTACAATAAAAGAAAACCTGATCAGAATACCTCCAACTATTGATAAATTATGTGAGTTTGTTCACCTCAAACCATTCTTATCATTTACAATTTTTTTAAAATAATTACTATTAAACGCATTCATTAACATTAATACTTTCGAACTTCTGTGGGATGCACAGAACATAAAAACACCACAGAAAATTATTACGTCATCTGCGCTTTCTGGCTAATTGTTCTACAGAAGCCTGTGCACAATAGATTCGGACTTATTTTACAGGCGGGTATTATTTTGTTCCACATGCACCCAAATCTATTATCCGCTGTTGTTGCTCTCATTCTCTAACCTATAGCTACATAAAAAAAGAGAATTGTTACAAGATCATGTATAGATCAATTTAGAGTTTGTGCAGATCATTCGAACGAAAGACATTCACCTCTGTATTTAATTTATGTAGACTGAATTTGTTTGGCAGTTTAGATTTTACAGTGATGTGGAGAATATAGAATCATTATGGAATACCTAAGAAATGTATGAGCAATTATACACGAATTATATATGCCAAGTTCACATTCAGGGTTGTCCACACAGGCAAGTTCTCAGAACTCATGTAGTTAAAACGCAGTCAGAAGGGAATGTTTACTGTCCATTACAATCTTTCTCATGGTTACAGATAAGGTAATGAGACAAATAGCTAATGGAAGGAAAACATGAAGAAAACTGGGCATTTGATAATAAAATGGAGGAAATGTATTTTGCATACGACATACTATCACACAAACAATAGGACATGCAGGAAAAAACACATTTACTGATATAAGCAGCAAAAACTGTGCTTCAAATCAATGTAAGTAAAACAAAGGAAATGACAATAATACACACAAAAAATCCCAATAACATAAATGACCAGACAGTTGAAAATGTAATACATTTTATGTATTTGGTAAGCAACTAAGGCATAGAACGAGGAACATATCAGGCTATTGACAGCAGAATTAATAAGGCCAGATTTGCTTTTAATACGCTTTTCTCAGTGTGGAATTTCTCAGCATTCTCTCAGAGAAACAATGCTATGCTGTATAATATTAATGTGAAGTTTGTATTGCTTTATGACTTTTAAACACGAAATATACCCCATAAAATCATAAACTACATATAATATCAATATATGTCCCCGTTACTTACTTCGCATTAGATTTCCAGAGGCGATTATCAAATGATAAGTTGTATAAACATTCTCCATGCTTCTATATTCTATTATTCATTTCTTCCTAGATGTCAAATAAGAAATGTGTTACAAACGAATTCGCTAAAGAGGGATTCCGCTGTATTGCACAAACAACTTCTCCTGGACATAGTTAATATTCCGAGTGAAATCAACCAAGGATCTCATTACCTAGTTGTAATCTTTAAAGGTTGCTATGATCGGATTATATGAACTTACAACTTTCTTAATCCCCTACCTACCGTCGTGATTTACATGGCGAATGTTTGAAATAATGAATTATTTCTATTGAGTTTCCTATTACCCATACTCGTATAAAGAGGTTGTCCATAAACTACGTCAATAATTAGAGGGGTGTATGAAATTGTTTGACAGTAGTTGACAAAAAAAGAGAGGGGGGGGGGGATTTTGACAAAAGTTGACATAAACAGTACTGGTATACACCGATTAAAATGTTTAAATATGAAATAATTGATTAAAAAAATATGAAACTTTTATGCTTTTCTTGCTAAAAACATTCGGGAAAAGGATTCTATGATCTGAAAAGGGGGTCTGTTTTTGGACATAAATAATCATTCCCTAAATTCTTGACAAGGGAGCGGTGAGGAGTTACAATATGTGGCCAAAAATTGTTGACCTAATATATGGTTAACCCAGCCCCAAAGGTTGATATTGTCTTGTCTAGAAAAACGCAAAACATCGGATGAAGCGCCCCCGCCACAAAACAAAATCACTAAAAAAAACTCCATAAACATTAAAAAAATGTTTTTAAGCACAAATAACCAGGCGATAAAAACACTTAAGATAAATATACCCCCCACCCCCGGCTTTTTCTGCACGGACGTGCTTGCGGCCCTGATTGAAAGCTATAATGACAAACTTCTGAAGTTTTCTCTCGCTCTCTCTATCTCGGTCATGATTTTAATTGAATTCTTTTTATCATGTTCATATTCTGTAACCTTTGCCCTTTTAATTTTCTCTTTGCTATTTCAGTAAAGTACACATAGCTGGAAGGTCCGGCAATATGACGGCGTGTTACAGAGCGCGTATTGGACAGTTAAACTACCAAGTTAAAATCCAATTTCAAATAATTGTGTATCAAGACTGTTTAAAAGGCAATGGTACCCTACTGAACGTAATTAAATTACCTAGAAAATAACTACAGCCATAAAAATGCCGTGTTGATAGCTACATCTCGAGTAAGATGTGCTACCAACAATACATAAGATGGAGTTCGCAGTCTAAAAGATACAGACATCGCAGTCAAGATGTAAACCACGACATAATGAATCCAGTTTTTCAGAATACACCTTGATAACTTCTTGGATTTCTAGAACTAGTCGAAAATAGAAAAATTGTTGAAGCTTAGATTAGGTAAAGGTGGGTCTCATGGCAGGAACCTGTCGTCTGGTATGAAGATAACTTTTCGTGTAATTAACCTTAGATTAGACACACTACATAATCCCTAACTCCTGAGATTATTTCATTGGTGATGTACATTTGGAAACAATTCGAAGCGAAATTATACTCTTGTTCCCCCTTTTTTCCCATTTGAAGCTACAACTAGGTTTGATCATGTGAACACTGGAATCGTAGAAAACGTTAAAAAATACTTTAACAAATTATTATTATTTGGAAATTAATAAAAATACTTGTTACCATGTTATACAGGGCTCGAAGGAAGAGCACAGACTAGTAACTGTGACCTGCCAGGCAGGTTATAACAAGCAACTAAGAAGGAGTGAGTATGAGGTTGGCTACCTAATTCCAGAGAAAGTCAACATGAACCACATATCATATTACCACTGTTGTGTCGGGGGGGGGGGGGGGGGAGGAGGTCATATATCACAGCTAAACTGGATCGCTCATGTGTCCCCGGGACCTAAAATGGATGTACAAAATAGTGAATATGTAATCAGCGACACATGTAGTAAGAGGTGACTAAGGAGGTTTTTTTGGGGAGGGGGCGTGAAGTTGGCTGTCACATCTCGTAGAGAATCAAAATGACACACAGGTCGTCCTGAAGTAGGATGTATCAGGCATCCAGGCACAGATGTCGCAGCGAAACTTTAACCAATGATACAAAATATTCCGATTTCCTAGGCTTACATTCTGCTAATCTGCAGGAGTTTGAGAACGAACGCAGAAGAAGACATACAGACCATAAGCCCCGATGCAGCTAATTCGTACTCCGAACTACTTCCTGCCAACGTGTAGGAGTTTGAGAACCACGGCAGAAAGATACACAAAGGTAATTTGAAAGGCAGATCCTTGGGAAAGGGGAAAAAACAGTACTACAATGCATACACACAAAACACCATCAAGGAACAACAACATTTACACTCGGAGCTCTCAACAGGGCGGTAGATATGATTTTATGTAAGCTGGTCATCAAGTTTTACTTAAAAATAACCCACCGAAGACGGATGTGTCGGGTCATTGGCACAAATAAAACGGCGACATCACATTTCCATTCTACGGACTACATCCTGCTGGAAATTTAGAATGGATCATGGTCCTGCCACAAGAGAGATCCAGCGGGAGTTTGAGAATGAACGCTGAAGAAGAAGAAGAGACTTAACAATAATTAGACTCCAATATTTTCTAGGAAATTAATTTTGTTTTTAGCTTGGAAACAATATAATTCGTTGTGCATTTAGATACTTAGCTATTAACGTTTTGGCTTGTTTATGTGCTTAATCTTGGGGCATTCGATGTTCTACTTACTTGAGGAAACAATGGGTGGGGGATGTGGCCACAAAGCCCAGCTATCTATGTATCTGATCCGATCCTCGCTAGTATTAAAGCACCAGTATTAACTGCGAATGAGATTTTTTGTGTGTAGGATAGTTATATGTGCATAACTTTCTATTTACCGAATCTTTGATGGTAATGATTCTAGCATGAAAATAAAGAAAATATACATTCGCTAAGGACTGCCTTGACAATATATAAGATCCAGAGTTGTCTGACACTAACCAGCATTGCATGATGACATCTTGTAGAGTTACATTGTTCCGATTGACAGGCTGGAACATATTACCATAGGAAAACTCGTGGTCTTCTTGCTGATACTGTAGTGTTTCCAGTCAACTTGGAATTCGATATTTTCAGGTTCCAACTTCTCATTTTCATGTGATTGCGCAAATTATAGCCTGATCTAATGTAATTGTCTGAATAGGAGACCGCTGGCCGAAGACAAGCCCATGTGAAGCACTGTTTTGATGCAACTGAGAACCTTTCAGCACATCACCGTCTATGATTTCAGGCCACGTCTGCGTACAACAAACAGTATTGAATTATATTTTCGTTTTTGGGGGATACGTCTTCTAAATGGGTTTGTTGATAACAAAGCTCCGAGTTCTGACATTAAAACAACATTGCCATGGCTGTATGTGAAGTGAATGGTGTCTTTTCGCGGTAGGAGCGTGCCGAAATAGTTCACAGCCATGGATAATTTGTTCTCGCCACGTTGATAGCGGTGTCCGTGATTAACAAAGCTGGTCGTCGATTGATGACGCGGACGATACTCGATTAAATGGTGTTCAGAAGTGTTTTCCGTTTTTAGTCTGTGATTATTGTAGCCGACATACAAGACCCATTGCTGACAATTCTGCGTATGACACTGATAATGTAAAATTGACACACAAGCGATCTGGTCATCGTCTTGCGCATGGCTACCATCTGGCGTGTGAAAATTGTCTACCTAATTACAAATGATTAATTTAGTGAACAAGAATAGAATTATCCGTCACAGAACGAGGTTAAGATCTCGCTTGTATACACCAAACTTCTGCAGTGATCATGTATAGGACACGGCATACCCTACATGAATAATGGCAAACGTCGTCTAAGAATCCACATGATAGGAAAACCACAGCGATACATTGATAAAGATACCATCATCGAATTCATAACCCCACAGGGTCGTCGTAGTATTCACAGTGTTTTAAACATCACAAAAATCCCGCCATGCCTCTGCTCTCAGTGCCTAGTTTGAGTGTAGAGAAATTTAGTTATGTCCAGTCTTTTTTATTATACCATTATCAATCCACACTTTCCTTTATATACACAATGGGTGTATTGATACACATTTTGAATTGTACCAACAAAATACGATGCTTTTCCATCATAAAGATATAGCTGTGCTGTCATAAAGATGTAGCTGTACCAACATAGAGATATAATTGTTCTGTCTTACATTGATGTGGAAATTAACAAGAGACTGGCAAAAGCTAGTGCTGTATTTGGCAGATTACGCAATAATGTATGGGACAGAAGAGGTATAAGAACAACCACCAAACTACAAGTATATCATGCTGCTGTTATACCAACCTTACTATACGCCTGCGAAACGTGGACAGTGTATGCTAGACATGCAAGAAAGTTAAATCATTTCCATCTTACCTGCCTACGTAAATTACTAAACATCCATTGGTGGGACAAAGTACCAGACTACGAGGTCTTGGAAAAATCAACCTCAATAAGCATCCACACAATACTTATGAAGGCGCAGGCACGCTGGGCAGGCCATCTTGTGCGTATGGAGAACTCGCGATTGCCAAAACAAATATATTATGGAGAACTCAAGGCAGGATTTTGAAAAGCTGGTGGACAGAAAAAGCGTTTCAAAGACACGCTCAAGTCATCCTTGAAACATCTTGACATTGACATAGGCGCTTGGGACAGCCTCGCTCAGGATAGAACAGCATGGCGTTACAGCATTAGAACGGGAGCACTAGCTGCAGAAGAATTCAGACAAGAAACTGCAAGACAGAAGCGGACACGTAGAAAAAAAAAAAAATCTCAACCTCACACAGATACCTTCTATTGTTGTCAATTCTGTAAAAGAACATTTTGTGCGCGCATTGGACTTGCTAGTCATTTAAAAACGCACTATTAACTTTATTATTTTATTATTTATTGTTATTATTATTATGGTTGAGTTTTTGGTCATCGTCGATCACGACGGACGAACATCATCATAATTGTACATACGTTAAAATGTGAATGTATCAACATAAAGATGGAACTATATCAATATAAAAATGTAACCTTGCCAATATATAAATGTAGCTGTACCAATACAATTATGTGGTTCTACCAACTTAAAGATGTAGGCATGCGAACATAAAGATGTAGGCATGCGAACATAAAGATGTAGGCATGCGAACATAAAGATGTAGGCATGCGAACATAAAGATGTAGGCATGCGAACATAAAGATGTAGGCATGCGAACATAAAGATGTAGGCATGCGAACATAAAGATGTAGGCATGCGAACATAAACATGTAGGCATGCGAACATAAAGACGTAGGCATGCGAACATAAAGACGTAGGCATGCGAACATAAAGACGTAGGCATGCGAACATGAAGACGTAGGCATGCGAACATGAAGACGTAGGCATGCGAACATGAAGATGTAGGCATGCGAACATAAAGATGTAGGCATGCGAACATAAAGATGTAGGCATGCGAACATAAAGACGTAGGCATGCGAACATGAAGACGCAGGCATGCGAACATGAAGACGTAGGCATGCGAACATAAACATGTAGGCATGCGAACATAAAGACGTAGGCATGCGAACATAAACATGTAGGCATGCGAACATAAACATGTAGGCATGCGAACATAAAGACGTAGGCATGCGAACATAAACATGTAGGCATGCGAACATAAACATGTAGGCATGCGAACATAAAGACGTAGGCATGCGAGCATAAACATGTAGGCATGCGAACATAAACATGTAGGCATGCAAACATAAAGACGTAGGCATGCGAACATAAACATGTAGGCATGCGAACATAAACATGTAGGCATGCGAACATAAAGACGTAGGCATGCGAACATAAACATGTAGGCATGCGAAGATAAACATGTAGGCATGCGAACATAAACATGTAGGCATGCGAACATAAAGACGTAGGCATGCGAACATAAACATGTAGGCATGCGAACATAAAGACGTAGGCATGCGAACATGAAGACGTAGGCATGCGAACATAAACATGTAGGCATGCGAACTTGAAGATGTAGGCATGCGAACATAAAGATGTAGGCATGCGAACATAAACATGTAGGCATGCGAACTTGAAGATGTAGCTATAAATACTGATCTATACTTATAAATAATACTAATTGGAAAGACTTCAAATCAAAGAACATACTAAGAGAGGAGACAAAACAAGAATATGTGACGAACATCATCAGAAAACGCCGTTGAATATACATCGGCCACATACTTAGAATGAAGGAAGACATAATTCCACGACAAGCCTTCATGTGGACATCAGATGGGAAAGAAAACAAGGCAGACCCAGCATAAATGCATAAGACCTGTAATCCCTAGCAACCTACCGTATTGATAAGGAATGCACATTTCTCTTCGTCTGTGTCTGCTCATTCTCTTCATCGGAGACATCGGCCTTTTTAGCGGTGCAGACTCTCAGGGCGTTCACTTGCCAATGTCTATCGTCGATGCCAGGCTCTGTGGCCTCTTCGTCCGACTCCTCCGGACGTTCCTTGTACGGAATTCTAGATAAGAGATTTGCACATGCGTTAGTTGCCCCGGCTGCCTGTATCTCACTTTCGACATGTCGTATTTCTGTCTTGAAGGCTTCTAACTCCTTTAACCTTTCTACAGGTCGATCTATGCGATCAGGGTTCTCTTTATTGTCTGTGCGAGCTCTTAAGGAATTTACTCGCCAGTTTCATCTATCTATCTCTTGTCGCCTCAGGGAGGAGACATCGGTCCTACCGCCGTCCCTGTTCTGTTTTGAAAAGACTGGTTCCTCCCGTGCGCCTGTTCCTGGCTACGACGACCTTTCTCTGTACGCTGCTAATCTCACTCCTCTGGTCCCTTCTGACTACTGCTCGTACCCGTTTAACTTCCTGTTCTCTACTTGTGGTGACTGTGTCCGGCAGGTCCCTGTCTCCGAGCGGAACTCCCATGAAACGAATGAGAAATAAAGCCACTGACTTCGCTCTTGTCACTTTCAAGAAGACTAATTTCTTTTGTCGCCGTAATTTTTTATTTACCAGTGGTCGACATTATGTTATCACTAAAGGATTTTCCTTCAACTTTCATCCGTCCACCGGATTCTTGTTTCCGAGAGAGCATCGATTATTACTTCAGTGCCTTGGCAACAAATGGCCGTCTCAACGCATGCGCATTATATCTTCAATATGACAATCAATACAAGGTAACTGCGTGAAACGTAACAACAATTAGACTTACGTAAAACACAGGTTTATATATCGTCTCAATGGGACACCATAGACTATATCTAACACTAGTGGGTAATGATGGGCAATGATTATATCTTCCAATGATTATATCTTCGCATTATATCTTCCAATCATACTTATCTTTTAAATGACTTGGAAACTTCCAAATGCCAACTTCTACACCGTTTACGTTTCCTTGCCTACAATAACAATCTACTCTGCTCCCTCATTCGTGGTATTGTCCACGTTCTCAACGGGCAGTTTTATGTGCACTCATCACAACAGCAAACTGAATTGTCTTTTCTCCACAACTAACGCCTCTTTTCCTCATTCTAGTTTTACTACGTGTGCTAATCTTTCACTAATTCGCTTTAATACTTACTCGTATATTCCTCCTACTCACCCTACCACTAATTCCAATGTTAATCTGTCTGGTCATTCCAGTGCTCGAGTCAGTATTCCTCCTGACATTAGTCTTTTCGATAGTGAAGTTTCTGTCCTCGGCAAGGACCTTAAGGTCGTTTCTCTCCGCCCTGCATATGATAATACTCTGTTCTTCAAGAAATCCACAATTACCATCGTCGTCTTCGCCTCCGTTATTATTTCTTTGGCAAAGAGTCATCTGATACTGATGTTTTGTTCTCTGGTTATGAGAAGAATAAATATCCATGGATTCCCAGGCATTGTGCATCATTTGTCGCATCTTCGTAGGCGTGATGACATTGTCATTAAATCAGCTGACAAGGGTGGTGCCGCAGTTGTGTGGCGTAAGAATTTTTACCTACAGGAGGGCCATAAACAACTATCTAACCCCGCATTTTACACAGCAAATACCTCTGACTCTACTGTGCTTAACAATAAAGTGGTCAAAAATTCCGTTAAACCTCTTCTCCGCAGTAACAATCTCACCACTAGTGTGGAGGCTCTTTGTATCGATGAAAACTGTTTAGACAGACCAGTTTTCTATATGCTGCCCAAAATTCCTACAGAATCTAATCCTGATAGATCTATTGTCTCTGCTTGCTCTTGTCCCACTGAACGTATATCCGATTTCCTTGATAGTATTTTCCAACCCTTAGTAGAGCAACTGCCTTCATTTTTAAAAGATACTAAGCATGATTTAACTATATTTTCTTCTATTCAGTTGTCTTCTGACCGCACTTATCGTATGTCCATACTTGATGTTTGTTCTAAATATACTTCTATACCCCATTTTGATGGTCTTAAGGCGTTGAAGTTTTTTCTTGATAAGAACCACCATCACTTTGTAACTACTCCCACTCTTATCCGTCTTGTTGAACTGGTGCTTACACTCAACTCTTGAATTCGATAGGCACCTTTTAAAATCAGATCAATGGTGTTACTATAGGCACTAAGATGGGACCCAGTTATACGTGCCTTTTCATGTAACATCTTGCACATCAGGTTTGGGAGACTTATTAACAACCCTTTTCCATTTCTATTTCATAGATACATTAATGATGGTATATGTATTACTGAAAAGGTCTGAGACAGAATTGTCTCGCTTCATCAACAAGTTTAATTCTGCTATTCAATTCACATCTAACATCTCTACTACTTTTGTCAAGTTCCTTGACATCATTGCCACTATTCATCCCCATTACCTCAGCATATCTGTTTACAATAAACCTACTGGTGCACGAGGTTTTCTGCTCTACACGTTTTTCTCATCATTGTTGCAACTCACTGCCATCCTCCCAGCTTCTTCGTCTTCGCTGTGTATATAGTGATGATGAGGACTTTCATGATAAATCCTCTAAGATCATTGATTTCTTTCATAGGCTTTCTCTCCCTGACAGTGTCCTTTCATCGGCATGGCATCGTGTCCACAAGTTATCTCGACTTGATACCGTGACTAATATTCAGGGTGCTTCATTCTTCTCTCAGAGAGTTAAACTGTTCCCTACTTTTCATGCCTATAACTCTACTGTCTGTCGGATCGTGTTCAAGCATTATTCCCGTCTCCAGTCTGATTCTGAAACTCGTGTCGCTTTCCATGACTTTCCTTTGGTTGCAAACGTGACAAAAATATTAATGACATCTTGGTCTGCAGTCAGCTCAGGTATTATGTTCCTGCTCACTGTAACACTATTCTTTGCAAAGGCGGTTGTTGCTACACATGTCCCTGTGTAGTTCATTTCCGCTGTGTTTAATTTCCTACGGCCATTTTAACTATCGATGATGCCTTTAAATGTGGTTCCCGTAATGTCATTTTAAGTTATCATATGTAAACGTTGTGACAAGAAGTATATAGGTGAAACTGGCGTACGATTGAGTGACCGCTTTTGTAGGCATCTTCTTGCACTTAAACATAGAGAACCTACCCCTGTCGTCATTCATTGTAACGGTGATGGTCATCATGGTGCTCTTGATATCCAGTTCACTGCCCTCAGAGCCTGCACCACGGATGCCAGATCTAGGTACTCTCTGGAAAATCGATTATTTTTTAGATTGGTCCCCACAAGCCTTTTGGACTTAACTCGGAACATTCATTTGTTTAAATTTGTGTTGGTGTGGTCCTCATCGTATTACTATCCATGTTGTATTGAATAATAATTTGTTATATATATTATCATATCCCGTCCAATTTTCAACAAAATCCGCTTCCGTGATTACATGTTTCCACGTACATCATTGTCACCTTTAACTTTGTATTGTTTACATGTCAATAGTGTGTCTAGTGCCTCTGTCGTGGTGACATTGTTTTTACTGTTTTCATTGTTTTTCACTGTTTGATGTATTCTTGAGAAAGACCTAACTGTTCGTATAGTTGAAAATGTCTTGTGTAGTGTAATGTGCTTGTTTTTGTGTTTACATACCATAACCCCTTAGCGATAGTCCGTCGTGTTCCAGTGAAACTTTCAAAAACCTATGTTCAACGTAAATACTATTCAAGTCACTGATAATGGACCAGTTGAGACAAGGACTATCACAACAACAACGAACGTACCGTACAAGTATTGAAGTATCATCAGTAACACAAACATATGACATTCGTATTCATTCATGATACTTTCCTACTAGTACATGGGATTCGTTGTTGTTATTGTCTCCATTTGACAAAATCGCATCTATTTTTGGAGATGCGGTTGCTCAAGTACGGAAAAAACCCGTTTACTTGCTCAAGTTGCAAGTTGCGTTGGTGCCGTTAGAACGGACCTAGTTCTATTCCGGTTAGTCTCAATAATTTTTAATTTATCTTCCAACATCCTACTTGAATTTACTGTGATATTGAACGCAGAAGAAAAATGCACTTCATTCCACATTCCTATTAATTGTATCCTTTCCACAAATAATGTTCTAGAATATCTATTCTTAAGTTAATAACAGCATGACCTTCCCGTTCATTCAGGCCAGGGCTGAGACTACAGATAAGTACCACTGTCTTTGATGGATCTGGTATCCCTAGCATTGGCACTATTCTGATACAGACACAGATTCATTGGGCAGGTCATTTGGTACGTATGTCAGATCCCCATCGTACGTGAAATATATCTATAGTGAGCTGGAGAAGGGTACATGATCTCAAAGTGGCCAAAAGAAGAGTTACAATAACTCGTTAAATGCCTCAAAGAAAGACTTTGAAATAGATCTCGATACATGGGAACAACTTGCACAAAATAGAGCTGCATGTCGCTCAAAAAGGGTGCACCATCTTGTGAAATGAGGAGCAATGCAGCAGCTCAACAGCGGAGAGTAGCTAGAAAGTCACGGGTAGACCAAAAACAGTCTACAGTTGTCATTCCATGCCCGAACTGTCCAATGACATTTACGGCTCGAATATGGCTTATTAGTCATCCACGAACTTACAGTCATGGATATAATTGAAACTGTCTTTCCAAGACATACTAAATAATGATAATGGAACTATAATGCAGACATTCTTATTTATATAATATATTTTATAACAATCTTTGTCAGACACAGGTAATAATGATAGTCATTCTATAATGAAGACAGTCTTACATTACTTATATGTAATGTACTTCCCTTCATAGACAATTTGAATAATGATAATCATGCTCTAATTAATACCGTCTTATACAGTTGATATGTACTACACAAGCTATCCTATACGCAGTTTGTATTGTCCTTTGTCAGAAGACAAATTTAAGATAATCTGTTGGCATCATTAGTATTCCCTGAAACCAAAGCCTCAAACCTTGGCTTCCTTAAGTCAATTACATTTACCCGAGGCTTGAAGGGAGGAAAATCCGTCATTAGCTTATTGAACTTAGACACCTACGTTACAGAAAGGAAGGCAGCTTTATTCACACGACAATGAACAATGTTGATGTTATCCGACTAATCAGACAACGGATTCTGTCACCACGATTCCCTTGTCCTGAACCATAATCGAGACTCTAAATCTTGAGAATGACAATCAAACAAGAAGCTTCCAGCCATGACGGAAGAATTATGAATCATTTCTGGAGTCGGGCAAGTATATTTTATAGTTTATTTCGACCCAACTACATCGAATAATCGCCGAAAACGTCATTCGCCTGCCAAGCAAATAAGAGTTATTTGAGAAACTGATTTTACCGACCGCTACATTCACATCTATTGTCCTTCCCGCCATGGATTATTCTTCAGTTGGCTCAATGGTTTGTAAAGGATTCAATTTGTTTGCAAATTTATTTGATTTTCCCTGGCTTGACACCCGAGAACCAGCTCGAGCTCCCTACAATATACCCATACAAATAATTAGGAAAATGGATTTCTGCCGCCAATGTGCCGAATCGGTGTGTGTTAATAATCTGCCAGCCTTGTCTCAGACTCTGGCCACACACAGTGTAAAAGTATCCCTGTCATTTGACTCAACGCACGATTACAGTACACTTTAGCATGGTCCAAGTTGGGAAAATAATGCCACGATTCATAATAATTTGTTTTCACATCAGGTAAAGGTAAATGACAGAGGGAATATAAGATAGTTCCAACTTTTGTGTTTCTTGAGCTCAAACCTGACTTCAGATAGATTGAATAGATCAAGAAAAGCCACAATAATAAGAAAAAAAGAAGAGCGAATTGTTAGCATAACCTGGCGTGGTGTAGGATTAGTCATGTACGTGTATCAAGGATTCTAAACAAAACCAAGTTTTTAAAAGGGAGAGGGGGATAGGCCGTGTCTGTCCCAGATCACATTTACTACAATATTCCTGGATATTTCTCTACATCGTAGTCGCATATAAAATATGGCCCTTCATAAAATGATGCAGCATCATAAAAACAACACAATCACACGTAAGAGGACATATTGGCACAGTGGTTTATTAGACTTGACTTCCTCGTTAGGTAGACACGTTTCCATGTTAAATACCAAATGAAAATGTCTTTAGTTTATATCACAAAAGTGTTTAAATGATGCAATCGAAGGATATGGATACAAGAGATATGCTGTGAAAGTAAGGGCAGTGGTCGCGGACCATAGATACTCATTTCGTATGGGAAAAAATAAAGGTAGGTCCCATGGCAGAAACCTGCCGTCGATGATGAAAATGACTCTGATGTTTGTTTGTTGAATGATTAAAGCCTCTGGCCGAGACACGACCCTTTCAACATAAGACCGGAGTCTATGTTGGTTATATCAGGCAGAACTCTTGATGTACTAAGCCACAGCAACTATATAGGTGGGGTGACCAGTTACCTCCCTTCATGCATAGAAATGTTTACGAAAAGAGGTTATCTCTTGGTTTTTGTGGAACCTTTGCTGAATTTTAAAATAATTAAAGAGAAACCACTAAAACCCGTATTTTTTTGCGTGCTTCCTAGTACTACATATCATGATCGGACTTCCTGTGGGGGAAAGTCAGGATGTGTGGGAGGGATTTGAACCCGCAAACCTCATTATCTACGATCTTGAGTGGGCATGATAGACTTTCGTTGGTCTATGAAAATGAAGCACAGCGTGAACACTGCTAAGGCAATTTAGGGGACATAACAACAGAACGACACAATAACGGGGAAGAACTGATCAGTATATGCCTAGAGCATGGACTGCTAGTAACAAATTCATTTTATCAACACAGACGAAGGCACACACAAACATGGTATAAATGGGACAACTTCATATTGATTTCATTCTCGTTAGACAAAGGCAAAAAAGACACATCAATGACGCAAGAGTTTCCCCAAACATAGACATTGGCACAGATCACAGACCTGTTATATTCACTGAGAAAAGAGAACACATAAGAACTAAACAAAGAAAAGAAACAATATAATGGCAGGAAAAACTTATAAACTTGACAAATTCTAGAAGAAAAAAAATCGATGAACTGTATAAGGAAATGATTTACATCTTTCAAACTCTACCAAAAGAAACTGATACCATCCAAAAAGAATGGGATATTTTCAAAAATGCAATGACAAAACAACTACAAAATATATGCGGTACAAGACATCCCAAGAAAGACAAGAAAACATCATGGTGGAGTGTGGTGATACGAAAGGCTGTACAGCAGAAAAAAAACAATGTTTCCAGAAATTGTTGAAATCTAAACATCATGTCGAATATCTACAATATCGACACTCTCTCTTTCTCTCTCTATGTGACATGTCCTTTGCAGAACGTTGCAATCACTGCCACTCTGTAAGCCTCACGGCTCCTTGGGAGGTGTCCAGCTTCTTCCAGTGTCATGTTCAAAAGGTCTTCGATGTCATGCTGACATATGTAAATCAAACCCAAGAGACATTTTCAAAAGTATTAAATCAATGCCAGTGAGAGAAGAGAGTTATAATCTCATAGCAATCATCAATGATGAAAATGGCAAATCCTTAGTGAACAGCATACATAGGAAAGCAAGATAGAAATAATACTTCCAGGAATTATACAATTCAACCATGACAACAGAATATAAACCTACCATCGCAAAAAGATCTAGAAACTACATAAATATATATACTAAATCAAGAAATAGAAGCCTTAAAACATAGCCCAAGTAATGTGTGACATAAGACAAGTCTGTGTACTTTCACCTCTACTTTTCAACATATATATGGGCAGAATAATAAAATAAGCTCACATCAACATAGAGAAAAACATTACAAATAAACCTGATGAGGAAATTAATAATGAAATCAAGTCTAATATACAAAGATGACGAAAATTTGCAAAACCACATCGAATTATTGCTATTAGCATGTAAGAGGTACAACATGAAAATTAACGTAAAAAACAACCACAAGTTATGAAAATTGGCAAGTCTGCAACATCAATTGATATAACAATAGATAACACCAAAGTGAAACACGCAAAAAAAATTTAAATATCTAGACAGCATTTTTTTCTGATTATGGAAGACTAGACAGAGAAATAGAAACAGGGTGCCAAAAAGCAAACACAGTAATCTACCAACTTTCTAAATTACTTCGTCACCGAAAGTTCAAAATGGAAATCAAAAGACAGATAATGTCTACAATTTCTATACCAACGCTCTGTTACCAATGTCAAACAAGGTCCTTAACAGTCTCAATAGAAAAGAAAACTCACTACATGTGAAATGAAGTGTCTAAGAAAAGTTACAATGATTACTAAGCTAGATAAAATGGGAAATGATGAAATTAGGGAAATAGTTGGTATATCATGTATTGAACTTATTGAAAGACAGCAAGTAAAATGGTTCGGTCGCCTTATGAGAATGAACCCAAATAAAATACCAATAAGAGTATATAACAAAAGAATATCCGGACATAAAGCCAAAGGTAGACCAAGAAAACAGTGGATAGAAAATATCAAGATAGCCTTGAACAAACATGGACTTAATGCAACAAAGGCGACACAACTGGCCTTGGAACGACAGCTGAAGCTCCCACTCCAACGCTTAACGGCAAATGGAAATACGAGCAACCATTGTTCACCAGGGGACAGATAATAGACAATGAAAATATAAAATTCCATATTATCCTACCGACCAAGCCCGTAGATTCGCAGGGAGGGCTGAACATCTTGAATGTCCTCTCTCCACCACACTTAAGAAAAATAGAACGTTACAATTATTACTGAAAATCAAGTTAAAAAGAGGTTGAAACCAGTTTCTCCTATTTAGTGGTTTTCTCAAAAAGAAGACAGTCACCAATATCCCAATTTGAGAGAGGTTTAAAAAGAAATGAAAAACACCCTTCCAATCAAGTCTCAATCAATAGATCATCAGTTGACATATTTCTGAAATTACATAATTGTTGTTGAGTCCTTCAATAGCAGATAACCAGTTGCCATGTTGTAACAATTATATAATTGTTGTTGTCCTTCATTAGCAGATAACCAGTTGCCATGTTGTAATAATTATATAGTTGTTGTTGTCCTTCAATAGCAGATAACCAGTTGCCAATGTCTATAGCAGATAACCAGTGTCATATTGTAGTAATTACATAATTGTTTTTTTAGAATAATAATTCCATAATAATTGTTGTTACATTAATAAGTCCTTGAATAGTAGATACCAGCTGCCATATTGTAGCATTTACATAATTCACGTAGGAGGATGTCCATAAATTAGATAAACAATCATGGGATGAGGTCTGCAAAATGTTGCCAGTTGTTGAAAAGGGGTGGAGGCAGCCCACAATGCTATGGCAAAGACATCAACAATGCAACATTTTATGCAACATTAACGTTAATATTTCTAATATACAGTATATTAATTTACACATAAAATGTGTGTGCATTTTCACTTTATATCCTTCTGTTACTTGGATGGCGAGTATGAATTCCAATTTCATAACTAACAAATTTTATTTGAACATCTCCCGCACAAAGTTAAAACATTTTACAACTCTTGTTCTGTTTTATTTAATTCTGAAACGAATTTCTTTAAAGCAAAAAGAGAGTTCTTCTCTTTTCCGTGCCATTGAGACGTATTGGGGAACACGGTGTTTTTCATGACGTTATGAATTCATTCTCGATCTCTCGCTGGTTCTGCAAGGCAATGGTCCTACTAGATTTTTCAGTAGGATGTAGTCAAGATAAGTGAAATGCATTGTGTCGTCGTTTTATTGGCGCCAATAACCTGACAAATCTGTCTTTGGCGAAATGTTAATGACCACCGACATACATATGATTATGTGGTCAGCAAAGCCCGTAGATAAAGGAGAGGAACTTGGGTTCATCAGTTCTTACCTCGTTTACTTTCCAAGAACATCTGGTACGAATTTTCCTTAGGCTGCGTCAACCTAGTCTAGGAGCCATTGGTGATTTACAAATATTTGAAATTGAACTGAAAAATGACCCTTGAATCATTCGAACTAAGAACTGAACTACAGCGGCTTCTAAAATAAGAAAAAAAATAGCTAATATTTATACATCACATCCCATCAGTAGCATAGATTGAAGATCGATTGCACTATTTGAGTCAGCTACATAAGAAAGAAAAAGAAAACAGTCTTAAAACCACCCCCCCCCCCCGTAAAACCTCAATGACGTGGAAAAGGAAACAACTTACTCATAAGAAAATACATCAATCATATAGTTTCTGTAGCGACAAATTAGTATAAGAACAAAAGAAATATGGTTTAAACTCGCTTAAATCAATGTTAAAACTTGCAATGTGAAAAGGAATTTCAAAACTGCAGAGAAATATTTTACAACTGTATCAGACTTACGTAAAACACAGGTTTATATATCGTCTCAATGGGACACCATAGACTATATCTAAAACTAGTGGGTAATGATGGGCAATAATATTTACAACTGTATCAGTAAAGTATTTAGTTCTAGCAGTAAATGAGTCAAATTTAATGGTCGATTTTTTAAAAGCTATCCTGAATTCAAGTATGGGATCAAAAGTAATATGCATCGTGAACCAAGATGTGAGTTGAATATGACATCGCTTTGAGTACCATAACTGATTAGTAGTAAAAGTAGTAGCTACTACGGAAGAATCCCTCCGTTTATATGAAATCTTTCTACCTATATAACACGATTTGTCAAAATTCCCAATTATATTTATTCTATATTGTTAGTACTGTATATAGCGAATTTCTGTTATTGCATACATATTCTGTCGGTCTGGACTAGTTGTTGTAACGGGACTCCAGTTTATATGTTTTTCATCACAAACGCTTATCTTTCTAGCCAGTTGTTGACCAGCGAATAGTATAGTCTGTAGCACCTATAACGAAGCAATGATTCTCAAAGCATGCATCATCGTACCATGTTCAAGGTGGTTGGGTCGACCATAAGAGTGTGTGAACAGCAAGTGCCCATATTCCAAAATTTTCCATTATCTGGGTTGTAATTGACATTTGGTGACTTGTCCTCCGACAAGTGAGAGTGAACCCAGACCACTTGTACGTATTCAATTCCATAGTTATGAGGGGGGGGGGGAGGTAATTTAACCTCCGCCCTTATGAAACAGGAACACAACATTTATTGTTAGGAAGTTAGCACACTTGAAATATTTTGTTTTAAGATAACCGTCACCACCACCCCCCCTTTTCCTTCCTATTTCGGAATACCTATTTATGGCCCTTGTTGTAGTAGGAATGTACACATTCATCCCATTAGGTTATGTAGATACTGTGGAGAAGCATGCATTCATCTCCTTAAGTTATGCAGATAAAGTGCTTCTTTTATCCCTTTTCTGTTCATTTTTATTTGTTTGAGACGGATTGGGGGGGGGGGGGAGGTTGTAAGAAAAATTACGTAATTATACTCTGTTCACTCTAAGAATGAAGTGTGTCAGTGCTTCTGATTGGTTGTTGGACGCAGAACGCATTAATCGATTGTTGAGTGCCTAATAATATTGTTTTTAAATTTAGTTTTAAATATTTTTGTAATTGTTTTTAAATAATATTGTTTTTACACGTCAGCAGCTGTTTAAAAAACCAATTGTCGAGGAGTAATGTGGGGGGGGGGGGGGTGTTTTGACCCACTTCATTCTTAGAGTGAACAAAGTATAGGTATGCAGGGAATTCTGAATTCCACTGAATTCTTGGCAATTTGCGGACAAGGGGAGGGAGGGTTAAAAAGGTGACAGAATTGTGAATGTGCAGCCCCTATGGTCGTCAATTCAATACCAGCGGTGGTATTGTAACAACTGCATAATTCTCGTTGCTTCCTTCCATAAGCCAATACCAGCTGTCGTAGCAATTGCATAATTTTCGTTGTGTCAACGTTTTCAATAAAATGTTGCAGTATTATTTTTTTTAACATCAACTACATTCATGTAGGACACTTCACTAAAAGGTTACAACATACTTTTATTAAACTTAAATACACTTCAGTGGGAATCTCGTAAGACATTGTATTTTTGCGCGTTTGAAATCAAGAGAAATCGATGGAAAAAAGAAAACTGGTATAACTTAAGGATATGGGAATGTAAAGGGTCATGTCTAATATGTTTGTTCGCTCAAGAATTATGAAAAACTTAGATCTGTCATGGATACAGTAGAAGTGACACTTCTTCATCTTCTACATTCGCTCTCAACAGGGCCGTAGTTTCAACTTTGATTAGGAAGAGCGACATCTTGTTGAAGTTAGCTATCCTTTGGTTTACTAGTTTATAAGTACAAAATGTAATATCCTATTTTCCTGGGTGGAAACGTTAAATTCCCCTACCCCCACCATATAATACGATTCTCAAAACTCTCGTGTTGGTTAATAGAATGCATCTAGAACTGAATGTGTCACAATTTACAGTTTGAATATGATATTTGAGCCTTTCGAACTATCAGACTTCAGTATAAGAATTGGGTTGATAAAATTTAAATAAAATTTAAAATTGATATAATTGGGTTGAAACAGCAAATCTCATCTCTAAAAACTTCTTGGTCACCTATTACGACAAGCATGACAGGTCACTGTCACAGTGCCCCTATTTGGACACGTGCACCACACTAGCGCCAAGTATTACAGACGTCGCATGTGGTACATATCTTTAACATCTGGAATTGTAACTACACAAAGACAATATCACATTAGAGACTGATTGTTCACAATTCTGTTATTATCACAGGACGGTACTTTTGTCGGCACACATGTAATTCATTCCAGCACTACTACAAATGTACCTGTCATCGAACTTGTTACAAATGTCAAGACGAAGAACGCTTCGATCGTGTGAGAGGGTTAGGGTGAAGTTAACGGCTTTAAATACCATTACATGTCTAACCAGAATGACTGAAGACTGCGGCAAGATCACCTTTTATACCTTCTATCTCTTACCCAGTTACACCTAGAACAAGTCATTTTGTAATGATATCATGGCATCAATTAGTATTCAACCTGAAATCAAGTAACCGATAAGATCAATGGTAAAAGAATGTCGGTCACATCAAAGCTGTAATTCAAAGAGCTCAGTTTGATTGATTGAGGGCATCATTAATAATAGCTGATACCGTTTATTGCAAATTTCATGAAATGACATATGTTGCAACAAATGAAAGCTACATATCGCGCGCATTTCTATTCATTTGTGAGATTCTCAACTTAAGTGGCGATTAATTCGAACATAGAAATTGGACCAAGATGTCCACAACCAAGTCCCTCTCCAGAATAATCCTGCACGCAGATTCCCATTAGCGTTACCGGTCTTGGCCACTTGTATTCACCAGTCAATGAAGCGAATGGAAAATGTAGGATAAACCAAGGCAAGTGACGAGGATCTGAACGACGGACAATTCTGGAATAACTTGCTGACGGTAATACTGAACATGATGTGTATGATCTTATATGATGTATTCAAGAACATTCATCGCATAGAACAGATTGAGAATATGAACATCAGATCATTTAACTGAAAAATTTAAACAAAGATGAGGAGGGTTGACTATATTAAATTTGCATTCTGCCGTATGTACCCTAGCCCTTTCAACAAACGGTATGATACTGCCAAAGATACTTCTCTATGGTGAACTAGAGAAGGGTATACGATCTCAAGGTGGCCAAAGGAAGCGCTACAAGGACTCGTTAAAGGACTCACTGAAAGCCTTTGAAATAGACCACGATACATGGGAAGAACTTGCACAAAATAGATCTACATGGCGTTCTAAAATAAAAAAGAGCGCATCATCTTGTGAAAAGAAGAGAAATGCAGCAGCTCAACAGCGGAGAGCAGCTAGAAAGTCACGGATAGACCAAGATCTGTCTACAGTCGTTATTCCATGTCCAAACTGTTCAAGGGCATTTACAGCTCGAATAGGGCTTGTTAGCCATCTACGAACTCATAATCAAGGACATAACTAAAATTGAATTTTCAAAAGTGGATGTAACAAATGGTCATCATCACTTGTGATGGACGAACAACAACAACATGATACTGCGGAATTATTTGTCTTTTAGGTTTGAGAGAGGCGTTTTTATGAGCCAAGCAAGCCATGTGAAGAATACATTGTACATGAAGCAAGCCATGAGAAGAGGACATTGTTCATGAAGCAAACCATGAGAAGAGGACATTGTACATGAAGCAAGCCATGAGAAGAGGACATTGTTCATAAAGAAAACCATGAGAAGAGGACATTGTACATGAAGCAAGCCATGAGAAGAGGACATTGTACATGAAGCAAGCCATGAGAAGAGGACATTGTACATGAAGCAAGCCATGAGAAGAGGACATTGTTCATGAAGCAAACCATGAGAAGAGGACATTGTTCATGAAGCAAACCATGAGAAGAGGACATTGTTCATGAAGCAAACCATGAGAAGAGGACATTGTTCATGAAGCAAACCATGAGAAGAGGACATTGTTCATGAAGCAAACCATGAGAAGAGGACATTGTTCATGAAGCAAACCATGAGAAGAGGACAGTGTTCATGAAGAAAACCATGAGAAGAGGACATTGTTCATGAAGCAAACCATGAGAAGAGGACATTGTACACTAAAAGGGGAAAATGCCAGTTTATAATTTCTTTTAGGTAACCACTCGCCCCCTCAAACCCTACAGAAGACATATATCTATGACCATGGAGCCGAGACACTCTTCTTTCCACCTAAAACCGGAGTCCATATTGGTTATATTATAGCGTATTCGCTGTATATCTTAGTGTGGATTTATGGTTTTGGGAAAACCCCGAAGAAGGGGGAGGGGAAGTAGGTGTGAGATATTAATACGAACCCTCACCCACAAGAATTAGAACATACAATTTAGTTCTAAAAACAATAGCAGAAACTAGCTATAAAGTTAAGGGCAGACCAAATATCACCATTAGCCATCAAACTGTCCAAGGACCTTTTGGTGTCATTATATGGCTTATGAGCCACCGACAAACTCCAAAACATGGACATACTTCTGAATTTCCTAAAATGGATGCAACAAATTGTCATAATCAATAGACGAACCACAATAAATAACTGTATTGGGCCAGTTATAACACACAGGGCCATAGAAACGTTTTCAGTAAGAGGATAGTTTTACGTAAGAAAAGGTTATTCGCCCATTTTCAATGCTATTCTATCTTTTTTAATTAAGATTTTTGATGACTTTTTTGAAGAAAAACGTCAAGAAGGGAAGGTGGGTGGGCGACTAAATTACTAGTACTTAAAATGTCATGTTCTGATCTCCTGGTAGAAAGGGAAGGGGGGTAAGGTAACCCGCCACTTCTTCACCGAAAGTTCAAAATGGAAATCAAAAGACAGATAATGTCTACAATTTCTATACCAACGCTCAGTTACCAATGTTAAACATGGTCTCGCAACAGAGGAAAATCGTTGCATGTGCAATGAAATGTTTGAGAAATGTTACAATTGTTACTAAACTAGATAAAATAAGAATGAAGAAATTAGGAAAAGAGTTGGTATAATATCATGTATTGAACATATTGAAAGACATCAAGTAAAATGGTTCGGTCGCCTTATGAGAATGAACCCAAACCAAATACCAATAAGAGCATATAACAAAAGAATATCTGGACGTAAAGTCAAAAGTAGACCAAGAAAACGGTGAACAGAAAACATCAAGATAACCTTGAACAAACATGGACTAAATGCGACCACGGCGACACATCTGGCCTTGGAACGACAGCTCTTGCCCCCATCCCTACGCTTAACGGCAAGTGTGAATACGATCAACCATCATTCACCTGGGGAAAGACAATCATCATCAAGTACCGTCTCCGCAACGAAGGTTAGCTGCAACATACCTCCAACATCCCATATCTCTTGTTTTAGTGGTGCACTCTGCTAGACTGTAACCCGTCCATCTTCTGATGTTACTCTCCTACTTGTATCTCTGCCTACCTCTTGCTCGCATCCCTTTGACTTTACCATCAAGTAAGGTCTTCAATAAGGTGCCATATCTTTTAATGTGTCCTAAATATTTTATTTCCCTGATCTTTATTTCTCTTAGTAGTTCTTTCTTCATATTAAGTGTTTTAAACATCTCTTTGTTTGTTTTCTTCTCTTTCCATGATGTTCTCCCTAAACTTCTATATACCCACATCTCTTAAGCATAAATTCTGTCTTCCAATTGTTTATTTAGTGTCCATGTTTCTGAGCCATACATTAATATAGAATAGATGTAGTATTTTATAATTCTCATTTTTAACTTGTTTGTAATTTGTTTAGATGTTACTAATTTCCTCATGTCAGACAATAGACCTCGATATTAGGCCTAAGCTGTTAAGGTATCATTAAAAAATAAATAACTGGCCGACAGGAAAAGGAAAGGTGCCTACACCGTAATAATTTCAGATTTCTAAAGTGTGGAATTATGGCAGTCCACAACTTGCCGCCTTGTTAATTTTAATGGTCCAGTCAATAAATTTGTCCTAATTCCGGGCAGTTAAAATTTATGTCCTCAGCGGGTACCTATTTGTTAACACCGAGGAACGAACGTCTCAGCAAGGTAGTGTCATGACATGAAATCAGTAGACCACAACAGCAAAGCCGTTAAAAGATCTCTCACCTAAAGGGGAAGTGAGGGTACAACTGTCAATATCTGTCTTTAGTGCCACTGAATTATGGTTCATTTTTGTAAAGTTTGTGGGGTGGAAATCTCTAAATAGGCCTATTTAATTCGGGCCTTGGTGATTTTAATTTTCTCTTTTTGGGGTCTGATAAGATATTACATGTATATGTAACCTGTCCACACATAAGCTAAATTTATTTCGATGAAGCTGACACTTTCTGACGCTATGATTTCCAACTGTTGAAGACCTTATTTCAGCAAGCTCATTGACCTCTTCCTCTAAGTTAAAAATGAGAATTATAAAATGCAACATCTATTATATATTAATGTATAACTCAGAAACATGGACACTTTACAAATAATTACAAGACAGAATTGATGCCTTAGATGTGGATATATAGAAGAATAGGGAGAACACCATGAAAAGAAAACAAACAACACTTAATATGACAAATAATTATTAAGAGAAATAAAGATCAGGGAAATAAAATATTTTGAAAATATTAAAAGACATGGCACCTTGTTGAAGACCTTACTTGAGGGTAAAGTCAAAGGGAAGCAAGCAAGAGGTAAACAGGGATACAAGTGGAGAGTAACATCACAAGATGGACAGGTTACAGTCTAGCATGGCAGAGTACACCACCAAAACAAGAGACAGGGGATGTTGGAGGTCTGTTGCAGCCAACTTTTGTTGCAAAGATGGCAGTCGATGATGACCTCTTCCTAGGCTTTTCCAAGATTGTCTAACTAAAACAAATGTACATTTAAAATAAACACGAGTACATACTCTATTGAAATTAAATTTTGATATATGACTATATCTCATACATACACATTTTTGTGGAGGACTGCTTTTATTGTAACGTGTTACTACTAAAATTAATAGTTTTATAATGGAATAATAGAAGTGTGTGGCTTGTATTGATTAAGCCTATATAGTTTTACTACTCCAAGAATTTGGAGTAGTAATACATCTGTATTTAAGATGTAATACAATGGAATGTCTCTATAACGCATATGTTTATAACACATTTCCCTAGTAACAACACTTTTCAAAATCCCCAATTATCGTTATTATTAGTTTATGCTATGTATAGCAAATGTCTGTTATTACATAAATATTTCCTCGGACCAAGTTGTTATAAAGGGATTTAACTGTATTCGTCGAGAATAGGGCAGCATTCCTAAATATGAAGAATAATACTCTGTAATAAGTCCCTGTGAATAGAAGTGAAAAAGAGAGTTCCTTAGAGCTACATAACATTGATTCTAATATATTGATGCGAATCTTGGACATACAGTATATTATGTGATGTTATGTGCGGAGTGGCAGGATGCTCCAGGGCCATAGGCGGCGCATAGGGCAGAAACCATAGCTTTCCATTTCTGTCTTTGTGTTGCCAGGTCTTTCAATTGTTGTGTGTTGTTTAGGTTCATTGACATGACTTCTCTATTAATGGTTCTTCGTAGAGTTTCTCTAGGTCTCCCTCTTCTTCTTACTCGAGGTGGCACCCAATATAGTGACTGCTGGGGAATTCTTAGGCTGTTCATTCTGAGAACATGGCCGATTAAGTCCAACGCATTTGTCTAATGAAGGAAGATATATAGGTTTCTTTGCTTTCCTCTCTTATAGTAGGGTTAGATTTAAAGTCACTCCACTTAACATTCAGAATGGTACGTAGGCATTTGTATTCAAATGAGTCGAGTCTCTTATCTGTGGCTTTCCAACTTTCGCACCCATATGATAGAATAGGGATGATGTTGGAGTTAAACAACTTGTTTTGTGGTGTTTCTTAGTGTGTTTGATAGCAAAACATCCCACTACATGCCTTTCCTCCCACACGCTTCGTGGTCCAATCTTTGCATTTAAATCCCCAATTACTATTTCAATGTCTTGTTTCGGTGTTTTATCTATTGTCTCTTGTAGATCACCATAAAATGTGTCTATTTCTTTTACTTTTGTTGCTAATATTGGTGCATATTTGTGGATGATGTTTTTAGATCTCCTGTTTAGTCTTATTTTCATTATGCGATTGTTGATTGTGTTGTATCCCAGAAGTGTTCTGGCGATATCTTTTGACAGTAATATACCGACTCGGTCGAGTCCACGTTTCTCTTTGCCTGAATATATGAACATTTAACTGTTGTGGTTGGGAAGTGTCCTTGGTCAGCCCATCTATGTCTAATCGTCTCAGTTCGCTTTTTTACAGTATGCCAGTTTCCCTGGTACATGCTGTTGACATTCCATATAGCAATTCTAATTCTTTTCTTAATGCGGATTACAGGACTTTCCACAGTATCACAGTCAGGCTTTTGGCCATCATTACATATACTCATACGGGTTCTGCAGTCCTCCTCTTTCCCAGTTCGCGTGTTTGATCTGCCTGGCGGCATCACCATCATATCTATTATGAGTTCTTTGCAATTACATTCAGTAGTTTACCATTACTTTCTTAATGGTTCTGGTTGCATACTAACTTGTTCCTGGTGTTTGGCCTGATACATTGCCTTTTGGGTCCCAATCTTTAAAGCCGCTGCCGAACAATTTGATCCTCTGCCTTCTCCACAGGCGACTCTGTGTGCCAATGGAGGGGAACATTCTCCTTAAGAGAAATTCTACATAGTTTAGCCAGCCAGTCAAGGTTGTCATACACATGCCAGCCAGTCATACACATGCAGACACGAGGAGCCATATATATATTCTCTAAACCCTTTATTGCCTTTCAGCGTCAGGGGTAGAAGAGTTCTTTGGAGATGTCCCTTGTGATATGTTGAGTATATTGTGGAATTTGTCGCTTCCTTTATTTCGGTGGTCCATCAATTTCGAGGTCGGACTCAGGTCTGCCTTCACTGTGTCTGTGTAGCATAGCTTGCTGTGGTATGCTGTCTGTGGTAATCTGCTGATGTGTGCAAACTATTAGATCTGTTGGCTCTTGATATACTCCAAGATTGGGGCGGTGCTGGTTCTTTGTCTAATGTCCTCATTTCTCACTCTGTCTCTTAGCAATATTCCTAGGATTCTGCGTAAGCATGCCATTTCAGCTGCTACTAGTTTACGTTTGTCTTGTGTCGTCTTGTTCATGTCTGGCATTGATAGCACAGCATTGGCGTAAATAATAGTTTTGAATAGTGTTATTTTGGTGTATAAATCTACATTTTTGTTTCTGAAGATTGATGTCATCTACCCTAGTATAAGTAAGGTTTTTTTGCGTTATATATATATATACATATCTACATGTAGAAAGGTGCAATCAATGTTATCTTCTACAATTATTTTCTACAGTTCAGCATGACTGAACACTGTTTTATGTTTTCTTCTGTGCTGAACTTATGGAAAATATATGAATGAAACTGCTGAGTTCAGTCGATAAACTGGTGTTGAAGTCATCTGGATAAGCATGAACAGCATTTGACATAACAGGGATAAGCTTTCAATCTTGTTGCATGATGAAGTAATGTAATGTGTCAAATCACTTAACAAAGAAAATCAATATTACGTGTCTTTGTATATCTCTTCTCATCTTCTTATTATTTCAGTTACAAGTTATCAATAACTGTGTACAATATAATGATATGAAATTTATCTCTAGATGTATCTCTTATGCATCTCTGCCATTGGACATCTTCTTTCTGAAACATTTGCATGTTTGGGCTGCCTAGTAATCAGCATTTGGTTACTCTTCCTCTATGGTTGATTATAACCATGTCCTGTAGGACGTAGCTTACAATGAAAAGTTTTGCAAAATCCCATCCCAAACATGTAACATTAAAAACAAATTCAAGTTCTTACATCTTATTTGCTTCTCTCCTTGTGTACACTTTGTGACTTGTATTCAGCTATACTTTCTAATGCTTCTAAAATATTAAGAAAAAATCATAATGCCACAAACAGGACTTGAACCAGGTTAACTCAGATCGCATCTACTCATCTCGTAACTTGAGTCAACATGTTTTCCGCCTTTGGTCACACCATATCCATAAAAAAGATGAAAATTTAGTAAGGCTTTCAACATGTAATTGACCAGTCAAATAACACACAGACAACAACATGCAGACTGAGAACTACAATCATTTTAACATCAGCACATACCAGAAGGCCTCAGTGCTACAAAGACCAATTAGGTATACTTGTAAACATAAACAAGGTTGCCTCTGATGTGACATAGTAAATGAAAAATGTAATATTGAAGTATTGAGGATTTATTATTAAAGAAAAATCATAATGCAGCAAACTGGATTTGAACCATGTCAGCTCAAATGGTACCTACTCGCCTCGCAATTTGAGTCGATATTTGAAAATTACTTTAGCGTAAACATGGGACCTTCATCTAGTAGATTTTAAGACACTTTTACTTCCAGTAGACACTTTAAGAATATTTCACCGGCTGGTTGAGGCTGAGAAAAGGTATAGAGTACCTTGAATACCAGTCACAAAATTGCACTGTATAGACAAAATTAACTGCCTCATAATAGAAATAAACAGCTATTCTTCCTATAAGATTTAGTGAATGAACACTGCATGACACATAAATAGCACACTTGTTTATTTATAAAACATTTTCTGCATCCCATTATAATGGTCAGACATATTAGTGGCATTTTCATAAGACAATTTTGGAAACCTACACTTTGAAAATTTTAGCTTGTATCTAAGTACTGTAACACTTGATTTGCCATTCCATTCTCCATATGACATGTTTTTTTTTTTTCATAATTAAAAGGCGTTTAATAGACTGCACACCTTTTAAGTACCTAATTAAAACACTTAGCAGAGTAACATGTGGTAGATGTGATATTGTGATAGCCTAGTTGATACTGAGGCTGCATGCTATCATGGGGTTACAGTGTGTCAGGTTCAAAACCACATCCGGACAAATAAAAAATATGGGTTGTGATTTCTCGTTTGAATCCAATCAACTCAGCTGCAAATGAGTACCTGACGCATGGGTTAGGGACGGTAAAGGCAGCAAGGAAGAGAACTGACCATCCCACCTAATAGTTGCTGTGGCTTAGTATATGAAGAGTTATCTTGTTATCTTCAACCCAGATGGCAGGTTGCTGCCATGGGACACACCTCTAGATCTGGTATTGAATCTACTGAAAAACTAAAATAACCTGACACATACCTGGGAGACAAACTGACACATACCTGGGAGACAAACTGACGCATACCTCGGAGATACCAGTGTTTGAGTCACATGCAATATCTTAAGCATAAGTCTTCTACTTTGAAGAGGAGGTCTATTGCAGCAAGACAATTCATTTTTTAAATATTTGTCCCAAGAACATAGATCATTTTGGAATATGTATGTTCTTGACCAGGAAAATCACCTCAACTGATGGAGTGCTGAACATTTCAGACTCATTTTGTCATTGTTCTCAAAGACTACACACACACGGGCAAGCATGCACAATGTTCCCATTATAAGATATGTCAAGGTTAAATTATCTCAATGTGATCTGTTATCTATTAAAGATATCAACTACACTTGGTGCTAATATGTACAAACATTAAGCAACTGTGACTATTTGTATATATTCTAAACAAGTCTGGTCTCCCCAATTTACTCGTGCCATTACATTAACATGAGATGATTGTGACCCCCCCACAATCCTCTAAATACATAACATGTAATTAATACTAAATCTGCACCTGCAACTTTGGAACAAATGCTACTGGCTTAACCCTGACTACTTGAGCTGTGCCTTCATCAAACCAACATGTTACATGCAGCACATCTACTGCAAAGTAATAAAGACTATCTTGGCAATGTATACGACGGTATATTGATCGAGGTTCCTCTCGCAAGATGTCAGTGATAGACTTCTGTGCCTCTTCTGAACTTGAAAACATCTGAAGCTGATAACTAGAATCACTGGACAGTTTACTGAATTTATGTAACTCTTCAAGAGCTTGAGGTGTAAAAGTTACATTCAGCTTGGATACTGGTGGATCTAGTAACCAAGAAGCAATAGCTGTGTGTACATTAGAACTTCTGCAGGAGCTCTCAGAGTCTGATAATGTTGTGATGTACTTTGTTGTCTGCACATGATCTTTACTATTACTTAATAAATTCTCTGTATCAAAATTATATTTTTCCAGTACAAAGTGCTCTTTAGTCAAAAGAGCAGTGCCATTACAGTCAGATGATGAGCAATTGACAGGCAGTTGAAATGTTTTAGATTTGGTACTACCTATAAGAATTTCCACATTATCACCAACTAATTCTTCAGGCGCAATGTCATATGCAGTATGTTCTGAAGAATTAGACAGATGATTTTTGTTCTGCTGACTGTGTTTAGGCTGTGTCTGCTGAATAATGTTATCAAGATTATCTACAACTGTATTATTTTCTTGTTCTGATTTTTCACAGCATATAGGTCTTCTTTCCTGTAGAATTTCAAGATATTTCTGACTTGCAGAAATATAATCTTCTTCACTAGAATCTGAATGTATTATAACATTGTTCGAGGATACATTGGCATCTCCCTCCCTGATACCATGATCAACAGTCATGATGCTCACAGTATCTTCCTGTTTAGATAGGTTACTATCCGCACTAATGTGTTTAGAGTTCACATATAAAGCATGTGGAATGCCAGTAGTTACATGACAGTCTAATGTCATATTTTCACACTGACCATCTGTAAGTTCTTTGGGTTTATCATATTCAGGAATGTAAGGCTTAATATCTATTATTGGAGTACCATCAAGAATATCAATGCCAGATACATGCACAGAAGCACCTGAAGAAAAAATGTAAAGAAATTAATGACATTAATAACTGCAGCACCAAGAACATACACACAGGACAATTATGACATACATATATAGGTCAACCACAAACTTAATATTATGAGATAAACATTTGCTAGGTCTTCATCCATGTTATCGACCCTGAATGGCAAAACAGTCTAAGTTTTATAAGTTTATTAAATTCCTGCAAATGCCATATATGTGACAGCTTGTTAAGTGCCCCGACTGTCAGAGTTATGCGGGTTGATATCTCTTTGCTTGTATACCCACCTTGTGATGATAACTTTCTCCCCCAAATAGTTGAAAGTTTTAACGTTGACTAGCATATGTTTGTGGAGCTTGACATAAGTTCTTTAATTTGTGAAATCCATGATTTTTATTTCAGAAGAGTTAATGTTAAACAGATTTGTTCTTAAGTCAGTCTATTTTGTCTTTGTCATCCAGATATGCTGAGCTAAGGAGAGCCAGGTCATCTGCAAAGTATAGATCTTCTAAAATTGTATTTCCAAACCATGGAATGCCTAGATGATTCATTTTGATACACATGTGCATAACCCAGTCAATTGTGGTATTGAAAAGCATCATAATTTAGCAAGAATGATACATCACTAAGGTACCAATCAACCATTCATAGCAAGAGAATAAGTACAGGAATTATTACATTATAATTATGTACAATGCAATTATTGCTTAATAATATAAAATATTATTACATATGTAAAATTAAACTATTATTCGGTAACTGAAATTATATGTATTTACCTTCAATTTTGTCTATCTTAACTAATGACAGACCAATGTTGTTGGGCCTGTATGGAGATCTTGATGAAAAGACACCTACTTTCTGTCCATTGAGTCTGGGAGGTTTCACTTTGGCCTTAGTATGATTGCCATTTTTGTGAAAGATAAATATAATCCTGAAATGTTAGATAATAAATAACTACTTTAGGTACATTATGGGGAGATGTGTCTACATTTTTAACGAAACAAACCATACATTATTTAATGAAAAGAACTTTTGCTAAAGGCGCATACAATGAGTATCCATTGATCTACGTGCGTATTGAATGATCGGTAGCAAATGCTGCATGTTTTTTATCCCTGTGTCATGGAAACTGTATGAAAACATGCCTAAAATTATAAAGCTGGAATATGTGGACACATCTCCCATAATGAACCTTACTTTATTTTAAGGTACACAGAACATATAACTTTATCCCTGCACATGTTAAAATTACCATATAGCAAAATATGTATTCACAGATAGATATCAATAAAGGCCATAAAAATGGAGGTAGTGAATGGAGGACAAATTTGAGACAGTACTACACATAAACAAAATTACCATAGGAATAAAATGTTCAAATATCAGACAGAGGCAACTGCCAAACTCACAACTTTTCAAATGTTCAACAACAGAGATTTCTTTCATCCCAAAAAATTGATTCTATGATTCAAAACCATTTTTACAAGTCGTCCGGCACACCAGACAAGACAGTCATTCAAATCAACAAGGTATCTCTGAATTATCCAGAAAAACTATATTAATACTAAACTGGGTACCAGCTCCCTGTGAGATCTCATAATGATTTCAGTATATCAGCCTGCTCTAACTTCCAATAAAGTGGCAGAACTAACTCGATAGACATTTGCTCTCTCTTTGTCTGAACACTTGCATGGCCAGATATGAAAAGACTGGCTCCTTGCAACTTGGATCTTCCCAATACCCCTCAAGTTTTTGTTCACAAATATGAGTTTCATTATGTGTCCATGTGTCCTCATTCAGTTCACAGTCTCAGTTAGTGCTAAAAGTTCTATTGTTATGCTGCTTACAATTACCGCAACAGTTTTGCTCTCCTTTCTTGTGGTCTTCCCTGCATACTGAACTGTGAATGTCAAAGTAAAGGTGTACTTGATATGCTGCCTTGTCTGGGATGCAAATTGCTCTTGCATAAATCCCAAAGTAGACAACTAATAAAAACCCTGAATGACCTTACGGCAAGTGTAAATACGATCAACCATCATTCACCCGGGGACAGACAATAGTAAATAAAGTATGATGCTTTATTATCAGCAACATATGAGAGAACAAACACACAATGATGTATTTGTTGTCTGTCTTTTCCGGCAGCAGGTTTTCTTTGACTATCAATTCAATGAATGCCATGTGAATTATTATTAAAGTATTATACATAGCAGCATAAGCCTAAAGATCGGATATAGGTTATAGGCCTTAATATTTTATTATTTCACATTAGGCCTACACTACCTATGAAGTAAACAAACTTACAATATAAACAATGTATGCACACATGAGTTACATATGCGTACGCTGTCAATGCATGTGGACATTAAAAATTCCTAAGTTCGGTATATAGAAAATTTACAATCACAGGGAATAATGAAAGGGCTGATGTGTTTAAAAGCAGTGTTGCCACTAAGATAAATGCTAAAATGCAACAAAAAAACCACTGTTCTCAAAAAATGAAATAAAAACAGCACAAATCAATGTTGCCACTAAAATATATAAATACTGTAAAAATCAGTATTGTCACTAAAAATAAATGAAAACCGCAGAAATTCATGTAAAAAAACGTAAAATGTATCATATGGGTGTACATAATCAAACCTTGCAAAAAACCATACAAAATATCGCTAATTACGGGTATTTGACAGCCATGATATTTGGATGTGTGGTATGTGATGCCATTTTATTTACATTTTTCTACACATATTTTCGAGTTCACTAATGTGTCATGCATGTATAACTATTTTATTTAGGTTTTCTATATTCATTATTTAAACCCAACCTGGCAATTATTCACAACACACCAGACTCTCATATTGCAGATTTTAATGTTTAAACTTATCCCTTGGGACTAGAACACCAATTTTTAAATGAGAAATGTTGATCAAAGATATAGACCTACCTTGATTTCAAGGTAACTGGGGGCTGATATTATGTGAATAACAAACATTATTGAAACACTATGCCTAGATACTATACATTTTAGTGTTCATAATTGAATTATCTACAAAACTGTTATAGTTTGAGTGGAAATTAATGATTAGGAAGTTTGATAAGTTCATATTTCATGTCAGAAAATGTTTATTACCACATTGATATATATATATAACATTATAATTTAAATATAATTAGAAGTACTATTTATTGGTCCTGTGATAGATGTGCAGCAACAAAAACAATATTAAAAAATAATTCCATAAGAACCCTAAAAATTATCTGTGGGCAATAAGTTTGACCATTATTTTATTATTATTATTATTGTATACTTACATATTTACCAAATGGTACACTAGCTGTACTGCTGTCATTCATTTCCATTCATCCCCATGCAACAATTTTTTGTGTCCCATTATCATGTTTGTAATTCCAGAGTCATTTGTAGATTTTAAAAATAATTCAATTAAATGGGAATTGGCCAAATACCAGAGCACTAATCACTACACTACTGTATCTCACTTAAATACTAATGTATTGATTTGTGACATCACTACAATGAAATCTTGTGATAAGACCTCCATGAACTGCTAAACACACAAATAAATTCCTTTTTTAAAAAAAAGGTACTTGCTAAATAAGCAGGTTTGAGTCATAGGAATGCTGTATTGATTCTAACTTTAAATAACAAGCATTACCAAGCATGTGAAAATTCTTCCAAACCCATGAGGGAATGCTCTGGGTTGTTGAATACACTCTGCTCTATAGTGATGACACCACGGGCATTTTCACACAGTGATGACTGTCGGGGTGTGCCATTTTTGAAGTGAAAAACAGACTTCATTGTACCGATTGGTTGCAGACTGAAATTCATGACAGAGATCTGTATAAAAAATATATAATTTAATAAGATATAATTCAAGCACATTCACTAAATGTGAAATGAGATGTCTGAAAAAAGCAGCAAACAGAACAAGAAGAAGTAATGTGAGGAATGAAGAGATTACAAGAACTGTTGGAACAACATATGTGGTCAAATATATAGAAAAACAGAGAATGAAACAATTCTGCCACTTAATGAGAATTAACCCTTATTAGCCAGTAGCAAGAGCATACAACATGAAAATCGAAACAGCATCCCCATAGTGTACTACATTTTAATATACCACAGTCTGATTGTCGGTGTTCGTAAAACTATGAAAAAGACTTGTTTTCTATGTAAGTACTATTGTAAAATTAAGAGCAGAGTAGGCCAAGCAACAAGTAAAGCATTATCAATATCGGACACATAGTCACAAATGATGGCAGATGTGAAACAGAAGTTGAAAGGAGAATAGGAATGGCTAAAAGTACCTTCAATGACATGAGGAAAATATTAACATCTAAACAAATTACGAACAACTTAAAAATGAGAATTATAAAATGCTATATCTACTCTATATTAATGTATGACTCAGAAACATGGACACTAAATAAACAATTACAAGACAGAATTGATGCCTTTGAGATGTGGGTATATAGAAGAATAGGGAGAACGTCATGGAAAGAGAAGAAAACAAATAAAGAGGTGCTAAAGACACTTAATATGAAGAAAGAACTACTAAGAGAAATAAAAATCAGGCAAATAAAATATTTTGGACACATTAAAAGACATGACACCTTATTGAAGACTTTACTTGAGGGCAAGGTCAAAAGGAGGCGAGCAAGAGGTAGACAGAGATACAAGTGGGACAGTAACATCACACGATGGACAGGTTACAGTCTAGCAGAATGCACCACCAAGACAAGAGACAGGGGATGTTGGAGATCCGTTGCAGCCAACCTTCGTTGCGGTGATGATGAGGTCACGCAAACATGGCCTTTAAAAAATTAAGTCATAAGAAAGAAGTTTTTGTAGTTAGAAGTGACAAAATATGTGCTCCAATCATTTCAATGCTATGTAGCTTACTTTACATAGAAGAAATCTTAATTTAGGGTTGCAACTTCTAGATGGTTATTATCTAAGCAGTCAAAAACACTGGTGCCCATATAAATATTCTGTATATGTTGCATGTCTAGTGGAAGTTATAAAATAAATGAAGACATTTTACAGATCAATGTTTACAATAGAACAATTCTCAGAAATGTCAGAATAAATCAAGTAGTACTCAAGTACATTATAAACATTTGTTAACTAGCTAATTAATTTTTTGGGGAGGATGAGGAGAGGCATATTAGCTTAAGGAGAGGTGTTCTTAGAAGAAAAGTGACCACACTAAAAATTCAAAGAGATAACGAAAACAAATTTGAAATCCGGTGTCATGATAGTCCGGTGAAATGAGATCGAAGTTAACAACTGAAATGAATCTTAACTCATTGTCAGTGCTGGCTATAGGCTATAATAGATAATAGTGAATTATTTAATTTATCATTTCATTGTCATTCATGATTGAAATTGACATTGGTGGGTGAAAATCAGATAACAATAATAACAATGATATTCATCATCATCAAGTGACATATTCTTTCCAGAACATAATCTTTCCTATGGATCTCTTGAATTCTCCGCGGTCTTGAGCAAGTTGTCCTGCATCTTTCAGACAATGATATTAATAATTTAATATGATGATCACAGCAACCAAACAACCATTCAACTAATTAAATGTGTTCAATGATTAACAGAAGACATAATTAAAAAATCTAGATGAATTTGCTGTAGAAACTATCACAGAACTTTGCAATGATGTATATGAAAAGGTTACATACCTAAAAATCAGAATTGATACCAATACCTAAGAAACACAGGGCTGTGGATTGTATAAAATACAGAACAATAAGTTTGATGAGTCACATAACAACAATACTACATTAGGCCATGTGAATGTCTGTTGTGTCATTCCAGCTCGTTGTTTTTTTTATGTATGTGTATATAATCTTGATAAAGGGCATTTGGTAGAAATGTAAATTTGTGTATGTTATTATGTGTGATATTAAAGGGATTAGCAAAACTACATTACCCTGTTTCAAGCTTAACCACAATACTACTGAAGATAGCACATAAAAGAATTAAAAACATGACACATTAAGTATGTGAAGAAAATTTTGGATTTAGGAAAAACAAAGGAAACAGAGAAGCTATAGTATCTGACTATTGATAGATAAATATATACAAGTCCAAAAAAGTATCTATATTTGCAGAGAGTAAAACAAGGACTTTGAGTCCAACATGAAATATTAATTGAATGTCTTTAAGGAAAAGGCTTGGATGAAAAAGACATGAATGATTAAAAATATATATTAGGAACAAATATATTCCAATATATATTTCTGATCAGCCTGATGTCTTTTACATCTATGCCGATTTCTTGAAAACATTCTATTTATTGTTCATTTTGGACTCTGTCAATAAGCCTTGCTGTAGTCCATAAAGTAAATATAGATACTTTTTTTGAACTTCTATGTATTCATCTAATATAAACATCCAAAAAACAAAATCCATGATAATCAGTAAAATCACACAAGAATATGTTTAAACATAAAAAAACATGGAGAAATACTACAAGTAGAACATTATCAATATCTCAGACACATAATCACAAATGATGGTAGATGTGAAACAGTAGTTAAAAGGAGAATAGGATTGGCAATAAGTACTTTCACTGACATGAGGAAAATATTAGGCAAAATCATTTATCAAGTGCCTACCTAGTATTTTATCTATTTTTTGAAATGTGGGCGAAATGAGATATTATGCATAGCTACATTCAATTTTGTTATAAAGCGCATAGGTTTTGCGCTGTCAAAGATATTTTCACTAGCAGAGCGTGTTGCCAGAAAAACAAAATGACCAATTTTAGGGGAGATTAAATTATGCAGAATTGTGCAGTGGAGAAGGGATGATCCAAGAGTTTAGGAGGGTGTTAGGGGTAGGTTTAGACCTAATCCTAACACCCCTCCCCCAAACTCTATATGTCTCTGTCTCAATAGAGATAGAAGCTGTGTTCTTCCTATGTTTATTTATTATTTCCTCTGCCTACATTTATCAAACAATGGTGGATTTGTATTTATAATTATTTAAAGATAAGCAATGGGGTGGGGGGATCTATTTGAGAGGGTTGTATAGGTGGGAACCAGCTGGGATTATGAATGTAGGGTTGTTTTTTAGTTAAATGCAAGATCAACATCGATATGGCAGCCATTTTGCTAGTATAAATGAACTGGCAGAGTGACGTCAGAAACTACTAAAAAAATTGCATTGATGGACATTACAAACTACTAAAAGATTATGATCTGTGCAAACTACTTAAAAACTGTGATGCGCTGTTTGTGATGTAGGTCTGTAGAATATAGGCGATGTATATGTGATCATACCAAATATTGACATCTAAACATATTACGAACAAGCCAAGAATATGAATTATAAAATTCTAGACCTACATCTATTTTATAATGGCTCTAAAACATGGATAATAAACAGACAAATTAGTTGATGCATTTGAGATGTAGATATAGGGCCTATGGATATAGAAGAATAGAGAGAGCTTTATGGAATGAGAAGAAAACAAACACAGAGGTTCTAACAACACTTTATATGAAGAAAGAATGAATTATTGAGGAAATAGGTGCAGTGGCATAGCGAGGGGGAGCGGAGGTGCGAACCGCCCTGGGCGGCATCATCTGGAAGGCGGCAAATTTATTTTTGTTCAGTCTTTCACAATCTCTGACATATTTTTTTAATGTCACAAGGGCGGAAAATTATGATTCCGCCACGGGCGCCATTGACCCACGGTACGCCACTGAATAGGTGCCTAAAGATAAAACAAATACAATAATTTGGACATTAAAACTTATTAAAAGATATGCCACCTTGTTGAAAATCTTACTTGAAGGCACAGTTGCGATCAAGAGGAAGGCAGATAGAGAGAGATAGAAGTGGGAGCAAGATGGACAGGTTACAGCTCAGCTTACAATAGAGTGCACCACTAAGTCCAAGACAAGAGACCTGTTGGAGAATGTTGCAGCCAACCTTCGCTGCAGAGATGGCACTTTTTAGGCATTTGGACAACATTTTCAAAATTGGTTTGCAATATGATTTACAGTACACAACAAACAGATACGAGATATTGAAATTATATATTAATGATGAAATATTAATAATAAGAAAGCAACCTTTACGCCTTTACTAAACTTTTTGGTAAAAGTAAAGATAAAGTCTTACAATGTTTACATTTTTAACTATCCGACCTCACGATTTCCGTGTAACACCAATGAAATTAATGGCTGCCGTGATATCACATCCCAACAATCACTGAGTTCAACTCTAGACACAGAAGAACTTATGCATAATCAGTTTCTTTTCAATTTACATATTTAACAATTTTTTCCTATCATTTGTACTGAGCTCTCATTATTTTTTCACGCTACACACGGAGCGAGGTGCATGCACACATTAGAAAAATTATTTCTAATCCTAACTGGACCGTACTCTATTTACTTACCATTAAGCTTGCCAAATCATACAACAAAGGTTAGGAAATACCTCGAAACTAGAACAAGGGTCACAGTGAAGACCTATACTTTACTTGCGCCACTGTTTGCTGGTGGAAAATATATTATCTATTAGTATAAATAATTGGGCGTAACTACGGTATAAGTCTTCACTGTAACTGTAACCTTTGTTCTAGTTTCGAGGTATGACCTAACCTACTTTACTTTACAGCGTGATTATTAGTAGAATTTGTATTTAAAATTAAGGTAGGCCCTATATTAATTGAAAAGGCATATTAATTTCGTAATTTACATTAAGGATGGAGATAAGGGTTAGTTATAAATGAAAAAAAAAAATTAGTTAACAAAATTATTTAGTAATAAGTAACTAAGTTAAGTCGTCTAAGTGTACTTACTTGATGTCGTTTGTGTCGGGAGATGTGACGTTACCGCATTCATTAATTTCGATAATTTCATTGGTGTTACACGGAAATCCGTGACGTCTGGTACTTAAAAATGTAAACAATGTGGATATTTATAGCACAGTGAAGACTTATTCCGTAGTTTAACCAATTACCGTTTCGGCGCAATCCACGTATCTACGGTCATGGTGGAATTTGACCTAGTTTTGAGGTATTCCCCAAAGCTGTAGTTGCGCGGATCCACTGTTCGCGCGGAAATGTGCCACGGCGTGCGAGAGGTTATGATATCACGGTTCGCGCGGGAATCGTTTTGGAGTTAGTTAGGTTGTGTGTGGTTTTAAGTAAAATAAAGGAGATAAAAAATAATAAAAAAGGAGAGGGAGGGGTGGTATAAAAGGGGGGGGGGAATACATGGCATATGAAAGTTTAAAATGGGGGGGTTGAGGGAGGTCTCCCCCCTCATGGCATTTGAATGTCCAGTTTTTATTTCAAATTATAAAATTATTGAAAAAAAAATTCGAAAGAAAGCACTCAAATCTGGTGCTTTATGATGAAAAGAGTTGGCAACACTGGGCGAGGCGTGATCAGAAACCAGCAAAAGCCCGCACATTTCAACAAAGTGGATCGGTGCTCATGGTTTGTGTTATTCTTATGATTTGAGATTTATATTATAATTAATGCATGGTTTGCGGAGAATTTATCCGGTGAATAAGGTAAGTGCTTCATTTTACCCATTTCACACTGTTTATATTTTTAATTAGGCGACTGCAGATTTCCGCTAGTGAAATCTCTGCTCAAATCGATCAAATCTTTAAAAAAAAAATGTCCGCCACGCACAAAATCGCTTGGCGTTCGTTGGGTGTGTGACGTCATTGCACGCGGGATTTGATTGGTTGCCGGATTTTCTAGCGGAACTCAATGACGTCGCTTGTTTAAAAATGTCAACAGTGTTCTATTTTTAGCGCGGTGACCGTAGATACGAAGATTATACCATTGTTTCCATCATAAACTCGAAGGTGAGGAGTTTAAAAATGGATGACAGGAAGTACGGGACAGCAACAATTTCATTTAAAAGTATAGTTTTATAGTTAAAATGTAATATAAATAATGATATAATTGTGACATATTTAATCTAGTTCAAAGTAAAATAAGTAGGTGAGTAGAATACATATATCGAGCTATGATTAATTAAAACATGTCAATTATCACATGGCAAAATTGGACCTATACAAAACAAACCTGTCAGATAAATAACAGGAAGCGAACTATTCCTTAGCAACAAGATTGCGGAGTGTGAACATTAACAATAATGGCGGCTTCTCACTATCAATAAAGTTTCGGTCGTGAAATTGAATATCTGTTTGTGAATATTAATTCAGAAAGGAAATATTATAATAGTATGGTTAAGTGTTAACGTAATTAGTTTATAGTATTACTCCGCATGCGAAAAATATCAATCAATCAAGTGCCATGCCATGAAATGGCGTAGGCGATCATGTTTCTCCACGACTCTAGTCTCTTGTGTTGTCAATAAAAGTAGGTACTTGGACAAAATTTTCAAAATAAAGCTACAGCATTAAAAATACTAGTCAGATAGCCCTTGAAAATTACAATTCAACGATACATCAGCCAAGTCTGTACGTCAACCCTGAAGTTATGAATTTTTTTCTAATTAATTTGACATCAAAATAATTTACATGAAACATAGGGCCTATAGGAAAATATAAATAAAACTTGTGACCACAAAATATAACTGAGCTGACGATTTCTCAATTATCTTAGTTATTTTCAATAATACAACATACAAACAATACATTTTTGTGTTTGTGAAGACGCTTATGTTGATCACATTTCTGAAATCTTCTAATGGACACAGAACTAATTGATATTCAAAATGACTGCTAATTTGCATAATTATAATGAAAATAAATAAATATCTATTAAACATAATAAAATACCACAGCAACTATATATTTTGTATTCACAAAGATAAGATGCATCTGTTGATCACATTGCTGTGATTCTCTGAAGCATGTACAACTAATTAATATTCAAAATGGTGGCCAATTTGCATAATTAAAACAATTGTTGATGTTTTTAAAAAATTCACTGCTGTTTTCTGCATCGTCCTGCATCCTTAAAAGTTACATATATAAAAAGAAAAATGGTTACAGAAGTTAATAAATCAAGTTGCAAACATGTTGAATGATGTTGTCACTAATTTTCACTAAATGTCACAAGAAATTTAAAGCCTAAGCAACATTTTCCAAATGCGCTAATCCCAGATGTCCAAGTACCTAATAAAAGCTCGGTTGGTGAACTTCTACCGAGCCACAATACTAGTCCATCTAGAAACTTCTCTCTTTGTCGTCCACTATCTCTTCTCTCTTTGATCTTTTCTATATCATTACTATACTAATTAGAGAAAAGCAACCATGGTCACCAAACTGGATAGAGTAAGAAATGAGGATATCAGAAAAAGAGTAGGAATAATGCCTTGTATCGAATATATATAGAACGTCAGTAGATAAAGCGATTTGGTCACCTTATGAGAATAGACCCAAGCCAATTACCACTGATAACTTATAACAAACGATCAGCTGGATACAGAGCAAACAGAAGACAGAGAAAGAGATGGAATGATAACATCATGATCACCCTCCACAAATACAGACTCAGTACAACTGAGGCATCACATCTGGCCTTGAACAGAAACTTACAGCTCCCACACCTACACTTAATGGCAAGTGTGGATGTTATCAACCAGTTTCCACCTGGGGATAGACAATAGACTAATAATACTATCTGTCATCAGATATTCAGACAAGATAGGCCTTGGCCTAATGAAATAGCATAATGATATTGATAATTGATATTGTCTTGAAATAATTGATAATGGCTTGATAATTTCTATCATACAATAAAACAATGATAAATTGTAATAAATAATTATAATAATCATCATGCAAAAGTACACTCTCAGTAGATGGCATGCCAATATTATAGTGAGACTTTCTCCACACCATTTCTTCTTTACAATTATGTTTTTATTTATAAGCACAAAATTTCCAGGTGTTCAAAAATTATTTTCATCCTCCTGTGAAGTCTAACATTCTTAAAAGTAACACATATCTACGGTATATAAAAATGGTCAAAGAACTTGAAAAAACTATTGATCAATTGAAATGCGATACATCTAAAAGATAAGTCAATAAAATGGTTGTAACATACCTATGTGCACTAAATTCAGAATTACTTTATTGTAAAATTTCCAAAAATATTGATGTCTATCACTTGTGTCAAATATGCCAGATCATGAATCATCCACTCTTTTCTATGTAAAAACACAATCTCTCTAGAAATTTCTGGAAAACCCCTTCTTCTCAATAGAATCTCCCTTATTAGACACGTATGAAGATCTTTATTGCAGCAGCGCACAATTTATGACGCGCTCTGACCCTGATGTTCAAGTACTTATTTTGTGGTAGGCCTTCAGAGAACCCAGCATTGCACATCATGCTGGGGATACCAGATGAGCTCTGATCTTAACCATGGTCCTAACTATCAACATTTTTCTGTAGTGTCCTGGCAATGAACAGCTGGCACTTGGGGTGTTAAAATACAACAACTCTGTGCAAGATGTGACAACTTCCTGGGAGAGCCCATAATCAGTCAAACTTGTTTATCTAAGTGACATCTCCTTTTCAGAACGTCATTCTCACTACCACTCTAAGGCTCTAGGTTATGTACAAGCTGTCCAGCTTCTTCCAATGTCATACTCAGGTCTTCGATATCTCGTGGCCATCAGTGTCTTGGTCTGCCACTTGTTCTCTTACTCAGTAACTTTCCCAACATGATTAATCTTTTAAAACCTTTTTTATGTCTAAAATGTGATTAGGCATAATCTGGCATTAACTTGCATTGTTTGATAATTTTGAGATGCCTGTCTATGTTCAGGTTCAGGCTTTTATAAACATCTGCATTGGATCATCTTTCTGTTCATAATATTTGTCTCATTTCATTACAAATTCTGATATTTTCTTTTCCATTACAGATGTCAGTATAATGTGAATTCATAGTGTCAAACAGAATGTCAGTTTATTGTGGATGTCTCACAACCATATATTGCTTTTGGAAAAATATAGCTTCTTAATAGTTATAACATTATTTTTCTGTTTGCCTCATGTCATACATTTTGCTTCTGTCATGTTTTTGTAGGGCCATTTCTAATCCCTTTCTGATTTCTTCTGAGCTATCTCCTGTGGAATTGATTGTTGGCCCATAGTATTCAAAGTTGCTGTAATTTTCTAATTCTTTAGCAATGACAAACAGCAGCAATAAAAATTAACAACCAAATAGGGGAATTTCATCCAATAAGACAAGGAGTCCAACAAGGATGTTTGCTATCACCTGATTTGTTTAACTTATACGGTGAAATGTTTGTTTGTTTTTCGTTCGCTCCATTGTAACCATCATGGATATCCGTGCGATTTCCGCCGGGAGCGTGATTACGTTGTGCCACCGTTATGCGCCTTGTAGGCCTAGCACATCCGATTTCGGCATGCCTTGACATACAGTGAAATGATTTTTAGATCTATAGAAAATATGCCAGGAATAGCTGTTGGTGGGTATAATGTGAATAATCTGAGATATGCTGACGACACAGCTCTGGTAGCAAAGAGTGAAAAAGAGCTGCAACAATTGATTACAACTATAGTAGAAGAAAGCGCAAATAAATGTCTCAGCTTGAACACCAAGAAAACAGAGGTAATGGTTACATATAAAGCATCTAACACTTCTAAATGTAACATCAAGGTCAACGGGACAGTTCTTAAACAAGTAGACACATTTAAATATTTGGGCACAATTATAACTTCAGATGGTAACAGTACAGGCAAAAGCAGCATTCAAGAAGATGAGGAACATCTTGTGTAATAATTCATTATCAATAGAAGTAAGAAATAACATACTAAAATGTTACATAGAGCCCATACTGTTATATGGTAGTGAAGCATGGACAATTGACAATATTGCAAGAAAACATCTGGAGGCTACAGAGATGTGGTTTTATAGCAGAATGTTGAAATATCATGGACAGCTAAAAAGAGTAATGCTATAATTCTACAACTGGTCAACACAAAAAGAGAACTTATTAACTGTATTAGAAGATGACAATCACAGTTTCTGGGTCATGTCATGAGAAGAGGTGTGATGGAGAACATCATAAAAACTGGAAAGATCAAGGATAAGAGAGACAGGAAGACAACGTGAGAAAATGTTGGATGGCTTGAAAGCCTGGCATAATGCAGATTCATCAGAAACTATATTTAAATGTATAACAGAGGACTGTGGAGAGACTTGATCGCCTACACTGGAAGGCATGGTTTCAATGAATGAATCAATTGCAGGTCCAATCTGTAGGTATGCAATAGTTTTGTCTGATTTTCATTGAGGACACAATTTTGAGACTCACTATGATGTTTGACTGACATAATCATGTATATTCGTCCTGTGTGGCTTCTTGATATTAGGTTGGTGTCACCTGTAGGCCTACACTGAATTTCTGGAATCTCATAGTCTCTTATATCAAGAGATTGAAATTATCATAAAGTTGGTCTTAGTGAACCCTGTGACCGTGGCCTAGAGCCAGGTCGATATGGAAATTTCTGACAGGAAACGATGCGTCGCAGCAATATGCCCTCTATTGTGTGTGAGTGGGCTGTCAAGCATTTAATTTGTAGTTAATGCTCATGAAATTTAGTACTATGCACACATAAAGAGCGAGAGAATTACCTTCTTTTTAGATAGTAAAAATTTTAGCCTTACAAATATTATTACGATATCTACCCTGTTCACATGTTTCATATCTGTTATGTGATAGATTTAAAAAAAAATGTAGCACTATATAATATTTTTCTTATTTTAAAACCACCTTTTTTTCAGTTCATTTTCAGGACATCTTGCATCAGCTACATATTTTGAAAGATGCTATTTGTTATGGTTTTATGTCAAGCTTGCTGATTGGCAGATAGGCCTAAAACAAAATGCCAGCCGTTGGAGAAAAAGAACATTCTATTCATCCGTTTCAAGATTTTGTAAAATTAGCCAATTATGGCTCATCTGTTTATGGCAAACCTGAAAGAAATAATGACATATATCCTTTGAAGTGGACTTATTTTGATCATGTAAGTGATATTTATATTAGGTTTTATCAGTTTTTGGACAATAGGGCCTAATATCATTAAATATAGTTTTCTGTTTTATCTGATTTAGGCATATAGACCTATGTATTGTGTGTAATTGCTTAGGTATGTTTTACTATAATGAATCATATTGGCCTACCTGTCAACTTACAGAAAGATCATTACGGATTTCAACACAAAATAACTCTAAATTTGTGTATTTTGACAATGGCTAATATGGCCTAATATGGAGCGGTGTAGACAACACCCTGAAGGCAAAATATGGTGTTAGTTTTCTGGCCAACCCAAATCATTATTTCTTCACCCAAAGATCAAGATGGAAATAAAAAAAGAGATAATATCTACAATTTTTATACCAACGCTGCTACCAATGTCAAACATGGTCTTAACAGCTTTGCAGCAAAGAAAAATCGTCACATGTGAAATGAAGTGGCTGAGAAAAGCTGTAATGGTTACCAAACTAGATACAATCAGAAATGAAGAAATTAGGAAAATAGTTGGTATAATATCATGTATTGAACATGTTGAGAGACAGCAAGTAAAATGGTTCGGTCACCTTATGAGAATGAAGCCAAACCAAATACCAATAAGAGCATATCACAAAAGAATATCCGGGCGTACGGCCAAAGACAGACCAAGAAATCTGTGGATAGAAAACATCAAGATAGACTTGAACAAACATGGACTAAATACAACCACAGCGACAGATCTGACCTTGGAAAGACAGCTTAAGCTCCCACCCCTACGCTTAACGGCAAGTGTGAATGAGATCAACCATCATTCACCTGGGGAAAGACAATAGAAAATGGCTGTAAGATAATTTTGGTTAGAGGGGGGGGGGGTTTACCTAAAAAAGGTATTTTTCTTGTATTCACAAGCATTTTCCTAATTTTCATTTCATTTTGGTGACCTTCTTTTGGGACATGATTAAGGGAGAAAGGGAATTTAACTACTTTTTGGCTTGTTTCCCAGTACTAATTTTTTTCTTAAACTCCCACTGAATCTCTTCTGTAGAAGGCCAATGGTCCTACTGGATTTGTCAATGGCCAGACACATCTGACTTCAACATGGTATCTAATAGGGACAGTGTTTTACCACTGAACAGTTGACTTCTGTATCCATATTGCTAGTAGGCTAGTAGGAGAGAACTGGGAAACATGCATGACCTTTTCACAGCTGTATGTATTGCTATCAACATAGCCACATATATCCACACTTGCACACGTTTGGATTGGGGGGGGGGGTTGAATCCCTAATCTACGGGCTTGGTAATGACTCGAAATTGATATTCTATATATAACATAACTTCTAAATGTATATACAAAACTTAATATATGCACCTGAGTGTATTCTGGTCAAAGTACAGAAATTCTGTAAATGTTATAGGTATAACTAAGGTGTGCACATTTGATAGTAAATCTGTGTACAATATACCCGGTATACAGTAATAACAAATATCATTTGGTACGATATTAAGATTATACAAGAAAATTAAGATCTTCCTATACAGCAAGTGAATGTTAACACTTAGGAAGATATTAATAGAGTTAGTTCTGATAATCGAAGTGAAACATGGGTAAAGAAAATTCCAAGGACATTATTGGTTTACGTATTAGATGGTAATCTTGTCCCGTTTTTGTTTCTAATGGGTTGCGCTATACTTCATAAATTTGTGTTTATATTGTTGAAAATTTTGAGGAGAAGCTGAAATTAGGCCATTGTAAAATTGAATATTATGTTTATAAGAATGAAACATTCATTGTTGTTGATGTTTGTAATAAGAAGATGCAATGAATACTTAGTTACATTAGGTTTAGTTGGTAGAGACAAAAAATAACAGAGAGAAGTTTTTAGCTGCATGCGACTAATGTCAAAAATATTAGGGCCTATAGCAGAAATTGTTAGCATGCAGTAAGCCTATTGTTCTGTTCCTTGGACTAAGCCTATATTCAAATAATTAGCAGGAGTTTGAGAATGAATGCAGAAGAGAACAATAGAATGAATAGCATTATCCAATAAAATATTTAAAAGTTGTTTTTTTCTATCTGTTACAGTCAGGAATTCAGAATGGAATGGATAAAGTTTTGGGCCCTTTGTCACTATTTGCTCCAATTTCTCAGGAAGATGGTAAGGAAATTAATTATGACAGTAGTCTAGTTTTTGAAACATTAAAGTCTCATTATAATATTGCTTAAAGTACTGTCACAATTAACTTTTTTTAGGGTTTTTGACAGTTTGTTTTTTAGATTTTGTTATTGTTGTACATCCATCATTGGAAAAATAAATAGTGGGTCTACTTCTAACTATTTTTAAAGTGTAATGTAGGCCTAATAGGGTTTGTATATTTAATTTTAAACAGAAATGGACACAAAATATGGTTACCATAAATGTATTTTGAAATATCTGAATTTTAATATTTAAAAATTAATTTTAACAGTAAAATATAATATAGCCTATACACATAATTTTTCTTTATAACATGAAATGTGAATTTAGCATGCTTCCGAATCAATAACTTTCATTCAAACTGTAGGACACCTATCAGTTTTGTAGATAATCTATTTACAGACAAATGTATAATAGGCCCATCTAGGTAGCCCCTATATTGCTTCAATTGCCGGTATGTTTGTTATTCACCTAATAGTGGAAATAGTTCTCTTGAAAACTCAAGGTAGATCTATAACTTTAATCAACATCTATCTATAAACTGATCTGTTTTTGCCTTGAAGCATTATGGGTAGAAGGGTTCTCTGGAGATGGCCTTCACATGCGCTTTGTATATCAACGTACTTGTTGCTTCCCTTATTTTTTGTGGTCCAATGCTTTCATGGTCTACTCCTAGGTCTATGGCCATTGTATTTGTGTAGCATCACTTGTTGGGGACCACTGACGTGTGAAAACCATTTGATCTGCTGTCTCTTAATGTATTCTAATATCGGTGTTGCACCAGATTTTTTCCTAATGTCATCGTTCTTTATTCTGTCTCTTAACGATATTCCTAAGATTCTGCGCAGACATGCCATTCCGGTTTTTATGAGTTTACTTTTGTCTTGCGCTGTTGTTGCCCACGTTTGATATTGGTAGCATAGTATTTGTACAATAATCATCTTGAACAATGTAATTTTGGTAGGATTATCAACATTTTCATCAAAATTGTGTTGAAGGATAAATTTAAACCTTTAAATCTTTAATGTAAGAATTAAGTGCCAATAATCACCAGATTGAATTTAAATAATTAGTGTGGCCAAACTAAATAAAATAGTTATACATGCACAAAACATAAGTGCTCTCGAAAATATATATCGAAAAATATAAGGAAAAATGACATCACATACTAGATGTCCAAATATTATCAGTAACATAACAAAACTGACACAGTAACACATCACAGTCATGCTAGAAGTAATGTTAACATACACTGCTTTCCTTCAGAACCATTCTTAAACTCATGTAAATAGTGAAAATGATAAAAGAATAAGCAAAATATGTGAGTGTCAATTTAAAGACAAATCTGTTTAAAATGATGGTGCTTTTACATTGATTTAAGGATGGTACATAGTGAATGAGTTAAGTGACCTATTTAATTATTTATTTAATCTAAGCTAGTAATGTTTATAAATATATTGCAATAGCATATGTGTTCTGTATTAGATTGTGTTAAATTTACAGCTATAGAGAGTAATCTAAAGTGTATCCTTTGATTTTACACAAATGAGCTATTTGTGACCTTGTTTATTACATTAAAAATGTTTAGTAGCTTTTTAACAATGTTTGACTAGTCACAATTGTGGAGACTTGTCAAATGATTATTCAGGCTAACCTATATATAAGCCCACCCACCTCATAACATTTTTCTATGTAACTAGTAAAATATATCCAACATAAAAATTATTTGTAAAAATGTGTAGGTCACAATATTAATTTCTTTTTATACATTATTTCAGCGACTCAAGCTGTTGAACAACTACAACTTGAAAGATCAGTTACTCCTATTAATGTATGTATATTTGATTGAAGACTTCAGCTATTCATTATAATATTTCAATAAATTTGAACTCTTTATCTCTGTAAGGTTTTTCCTGCCATGCCATTATGTATTTAGAAGAAACTATAAAATTGGAGGTTTTAATGGCTTACATGCAGAAGTGAGCTGCTGAACTGGTTGTTTTGCAGGCTGATAGAAATAAGGAGTTAAAGACTTGAGTTGCTATTTGAAATATATTCACACGTTTAATTCATTCAACTATTATGTTTCATCGATATATCTTAGTTTTGGTATCTCATGACCTTAGTTATTGAGTGAGCCAAAGTTGTTTTGTTGCTTGTAATTTCTTACATTCCTCATGATGTTCCCAATGAAGTAAAAGCATCATAAATTTATCAGAAAAAGCATCAGAAAACATAAACCTGCATTCCATTATATGACAAGTTCTTGTAGCCAGACAACCTGCTAGGGATGTTGCAACAAAATGCCACCCTGGTAAAATGAGAGGGTAGAAAATTCTTGGTAAACAAAAGAGGCAGCAACAAAGTCATGGCAGCATGCTAGAAAGAAAGTATTTATGTTTTGTAAAGCTATTAGAAGTGACTGCTTGATGCTGTAATTTGTATCTTTTAAATTGTTTTATTTTTGTTAGGAAGAGATTAAAACTCAGCCACAGACATTTGATAAAATGGCAAACTATGTTCGAAGGAGGATTATGGCTCAACCTAATGTCCCTTTTTTGTCCATGGATGATCAAAAAAATCTGGTGAGTTATTTCTTTCAAGTGTATATGTGTATCAGTAATATTTTTTACATTTTCTGCATGATATATAATATATATTCTATATGGTCTATTGTCTATCCCCAGGTGAATGATTGTTGATCGCATTCACACTTGCCGTTAAGCATATGGGTGGTATCTTAAGCTGTCGTTTCAAGGCCAGATATGTCGCTGAGGTTGCATTTAGTCCATGTTTGTTCATGGTTATCTTAATGTTTTCTATCCACCGTTTTCTTGGTCTACCTTTGGCTTTACGCCCGGATATTCTTGTATGATATGCTCTTATTGGTATTTGGTTAGGCTTCATTCTCCTAAGGTGACCAAACCATTTTACTTGCTGTCTCTCAATATGTTCGATACATGATATTATACCAACTCTTTTTCTGTCATATTTCCTATTTTTAATTTTTCCTATTCTATATGGTATAGGCCCTATATATCTATATACATATTGTGCATGGCATGTGCTGGAATAAATAGAAAGAGACAATGAATGGGGAGAGAAATGCTTAACAAACATCATGATACAGGCAGAGAACATTATGATTGTTACCACCAGGACAGAAGGGATGATACAAGAAGTCAATGAGTAGTACTCAAAGCTATAAAATATAATCTTTTACATATATGGCTCAGTTGTAAGAGAAACAAACAGATATGAATCAAACAGGTCTCACTTGACTTTTAACGAAAGCACTAACAAATAACAGTAATTATATCAGACGCCTACAGATGTTGCATGAGATCATCATCATCAAGTGACATTTTCTTTCCAGAACGTAATCTTTCCTATGGATCTCTTGAATTCTCTGCGGTCTTGAGCAAGTTGCCCTGCATCTTCCAGTGACATCCACAGGCATTCTTGAATGTCTTTTGTCAAACGGCGGTCGGACTTTGCTCCTGTTGCCTTCTATCATCCCCTCCATTAACACTTTCTCCATGCCGTCGTGCCTCTTAATATGACCGAAAAAAACTAGCTTTTTCTTTAATATAGTGTTCAGAAGCCAGCATGAGATACAAAGTCATATAGTAAGTTAGGAGTGGGTCACCACTTTTGACAACGCACATATACAAAATATCACATGGATTTACTGTCCAGGTAATGTGGGAGTCAGAGGCAATGAAAGAGCTGATGCCATAGTGGAAACACCATAGTGAATTGCATAATTATGAGAAGAGGTGGAAGCTGAGTTGATTTTATTAGTATGAAAACACTACAAAGTGATGAAGATAGTGCTGAAAGAGACAATAACCATGTTCAGAAAACAATAGTGATGGGAGTGACCAGGGAGTGGGAGGAAAGAGTGTCCTTTCTAGGAAGATCCAAAGAAGCTACAATCAACAACTGACTGAAATCCTGATTGTATATACACATAGATGGCTGATGTGCTAAGCACATACTATAATGTCCCCGGTGCCATATTGTTGGTTTCTAATAGATAATCATTTATTAAATTGCTCAGCTTTGAATCTCATTTGTGATGTCTTGTTTACAAAATGGAACTTTTAACTAAATCTCTGTTGATGATCACTTAAACGTACAGAGTTATATGCTATGACTATATACCCTCGGTAGGAAGCGTGCAGCATCATTGAAATGTTCGAAGTACATATGGGGTAACCCAAATACAATAATGTTAATACTCTTATTTTTTTTGTGCCTTTCCTTGCTTAGAAGTTGGTCAAAATGCCAGATGACATGTAATATAGCAACTTCTGCTTAATGAAGTATTACAACTGGGATCTAAAATACAATAACTGGACTAAAGATTGAAAGAAGCCATACTCTCAAGGAAAGCTATTTCTTTATTCAACATAAGAACAATCATCATGTTGAAATGCAACTAATAGAAAAATCACCTAATTCTTACACCAACTAATGCTTTAGATACCCACAACATCAAATGTTGTGTGATATTTAACATATTATGATGTCTGACATTGTATTCAGTTCAGGTCATGATATACTTGCCACATTGTACTAGTGTTTTTTAAAGATAAACAGTTTTCGAACTAGAAAATACATTTTATAATCAATTTGGCATCTTTCAGCAGGGTCTGTAAATGCTTTGGAATTTGTCATATTTGTTGTGAAAGAATTGGTTCTTGGTTATGAGCCAATATCACTGCAATTTGGGCAGACCCATAGATGATGTCTCCCAAAATAGATATCACAGGGTAAAATGATAATTTCTGCATCTGTTGATTTAGTACATTCTTCATTCTGCTTTCTCATTGCCATGTATAAATCCGTATAGGCCTAATGCTTATGAGTTTGGAATGAGCTATAGGTGCTATTCTTCACATATCAATACTGGTCATTTTGGATCTTTAGAAGCATAGATTGAGAGTCTCACATAATAACTGCTTTAGTAAATGGAGTCCTAGAGAGTATTTTCACAATAGATGTATTGAAATAGCTGCAAAATCCATGTAGTGGCATGCTCTGCTATTCATGTGAAAAAATTAACAGCAATAAGCAATGTCTTGACTGCCAGATTGTCTCTTAAAAACAAACTAGACAAAAAATCCAAGGTTTGTGGGGAAAAAATCCAAGATCCCCAGATTTGATTGAAAAACCCAGATCTTGGAAAAAAAAACCAAGGAGTGACAGCTGTGCTCGCTCAAGAAATGACCTTTCAATTGCTGGATTGGATACAAATAGTTATACATTTATTAAATCATGTTGAAATAGACTAGCAACAGAAAATTACTTCAGATAGCTGTGTGACAAAATGCATAGAAAACTTCAGGTGGTGTTTGGAACCATAGATGTTAAACCTGTTTAACTCCCATCCCAGTGGACAAAATGACAACCTATTTTGTCATTTTTTCTCCTATTTGCTTGTTTTGTCCCTGGTCAACTAAGAGTTAATATATTTTTAAGTCTTACGCCCTTGATATGCCTGTAGCTATTTTGTAATCATATTTTCAGGCAGCCATTATTATGGGGGAGGTAAATGGTATATGGCCTGACATTAGACGACAGACAGATGACCCATTTCTAGTAAGTATTTTTGTAACATAGAACTGTACAAATATTTTAAGAATGAGCACAGAAGGGGAAGAAGGAGTACAAGGGTTCTTTCCTAGTACGCGGGTGCCGGATGTCACACTTTCCAATATACCAACATCATGTTTTTAATAATCTATTCTGGTTTCTAGTTTTTAACGCACTAGTTACAGCAACTTCTTGCTAATTTAGCAGTTTTTCCGCCCAATTGAGCCAGGCTTTGACCCTAGCCGTATGAAAAAATGTGCATGCCTCAAGAGCAGAAAACATTAGGCCTATGACGCGAAATTTAATGTTGGCAAAATTTAAACATGACCAAACTGGTTAAGTTACCTGTAGTAAAATGTAACCATTATGCCTATGTCGTGAGTGCAGCAAAACATTAGGCCTATGTCTCGAGTGCGGCAAAATGTAAACAATACCAAACTGATTTCTAGTACTGGTTTTCTTTCTAATGACTGATTGATACACCTACTACTTTAATAATATGCTTCTGAGATAAATTGTCGAAATAATGCATTTTTGTAGCCTATTTTAGTAAATAACCAAATAAAGTAAATTAGATTAGTTTGTGAATTTCACGTTTCGTTGCTTGATATGCAGTAATACTGTGTCCTGTCAGAATATTGATCATGATACTGTGCCATGTCATAATATATCGAGATCAGATTTCCGCGAACACTCAAATCACCTACTGGTTTGCTGGGTCCATCGTGTTTTACATCGAATGAACATTTAAAATAGCAATAAAATTGATTGCTAGAAATGTATAGTGTATGTATGGTATCAGAAACTTACAACTGATTTTGTCACATTCTGCGGCACGGCAGAAAAACACAACAAACTGCACAATTAGACAGCAAGTAAAATGTTTCGGTCGCCTTATGAGAATGAACCCAAACCGAATACCAATAAGAGCATATAACAAATGAATATTCTGACATAAGGCCAAAGGTAGACCAAGAAAATGATGGATTGAAAACATCAAGATGCCCTTGGAACAAACATGGACATAATGCAATCAAGACGACACATCTGACTTTGAAACGACAACTGGAACTCGCACCCCTACGCTAACGCCAAGTGTGAATACGATCAACCATTGTCCACCTGACGACAGACAATAGCATACATGTAGGAGAATCCACTTAAAATTATAAAATTTACAAATACCCATTACCCGTCAGTTGCTGTTGTTGGAAACTTCACTTTAAACTAGCGAAATATGTGGAGCGCAAATGTCTAGACATTTGATACATAGACCAAGATACATGGAAGAACTTGCACAAAATAGATCTACATGGTGCTCTACAGTCAAAACTGGCGGATCTATCCCCAGGTGGATAATGGTCAGAATATCCACACTTGTCATAAAGCGGAGTGGTGATGACTTTAGTTGCCTATCCATGGCCAGATTGCCATGGCTATATCACAGTCTTGGATATGCTGAAGACGGATGTGTCAGGACATTGGGTCAAATAAAACGGCGAAACAAGGAATTTCCATTTTCAGATCTAAATTCTGCTTGAAGTCTATTGGAACCAGGGCCGACCCTAACAATTGCGGGGCCCTAATGCGAAATGGATTGCGCGGGGCCCAGTTTGGGTAGGGAAGAGGATAATAAAATAAATTATAATATGAATTTATGGGCCTATGAAGTGCGGGGCATACTGCGACCACATAGGTTGGAATGGCCTAAGACCGGCCCTGATTGGAACCATTGTCCTGCTACAAGAGAGATCCAGCTGGTGTCTGAAAAAGAACGCTGAACAAGAAAAAGAATTTGTATTTGTTCAGTGTTGTCTTGCATTCTCTGTATGTGTACGTTCTTAGACTCATTGACATCATCTGCATCTTGAAATGAGTTTATTACTGCCTTCATTAAGTCTGCTTTATATCTTCTCAGAATAGTGCCATCTATTGCCGCTTTGCCTGCCAATAAGTCGGCTCTCTTGTTTCCACTGACCCCAGCATATCCAGGGCGGTATATCCATGTAATGCTCTGGATAATTGAGATGTTCAATAAGTCCCACCATTCTTTTCTCAGCATAAACTTTTATATCTTGTGCAGTATGTTTTTGTAGTCAGTGAGTATTACCGAGTGTTTTGATGTATCAGCTATCAATCAATTAAGTGCTGCTGTAACTCCCTCTATCTCCATCCTTATGCTCGATGTGACAGTAGAATATGCTGAAGATTTCTTAACCAACTTCACGCCGTTTCTGTAGATAACAAAACCCCAACCGCTTTTATTTGTGTTTGTGTTTTATTTATGAGTTCACTCTCCTAATGTGTCCAAACCATTTTATTTTTCATTTCTGGAACATTCTGTGCAAACATTCTGTGCATGGTCTTATACCGATTCCTCTCATGATTTCGTCAAATGTGATTTTGCCTTGTTTAGTCACTCTTGAAACTTCTCTCAGACATTTAGTCTCACGCTGTAGTTTTTTGTGTTGGGCTGGTGCTACCCCCTTTGTCTGGCATTGATAGCAAAGTGTTGGCATAAAAATACTGTTTATAATCTGTCTCCTGGTTTTCCTTTTGATTACAAAGCTGAATTATGTTTTACCTTTCTACACCCAATAGAACGAGATATAAACAGTCAATAAGCTCATTGGAATAGATGCAGTGAGTCCGGTGAAGTTGTTTAATGAACTTTCTGAACTTATTTAAAATATGGACAACAATCTCCTGCAGAATGCGGTGGAGTTTCCTTTGAACTCAAGCTGTTTGAGTCTAAATTTGATATAAACATCACTTGGTGCAAAAGTCATAAAGATTAATTGTCGTGACTACATGTTTTACACAAAGGAAGAAGTAAGATACGCAATAGAAAGTTTAAAGAAAGGTAAAGCCCCAGGCAATGATGGCTTAACAACTGAAATGATACACGCAGGCGGTGAGACCGGAATCAAGATTTACCACAAACTCTGCTGCAAAATATGGGAAAGCGGTACATGGCCGGATGAATGGAAAAAATCATTATATATACCCCTCCCAAAAAAAGGCGACCTTCAGATTTGCTCTAACTACCGAACTATAGCACTTATAAGTCAAGCAAGTAAAATAATGCTAAACATCATAATGCAAAGAATCAAACAGAAATTAGAGATGGAGATAAATGAAACACAGGCTGGTTTCAGATCGGGCAGAGGAACAAGAGATCACATTCTTAATATGAGATTGATCATAGAAAAGTGTAGGGAATTTTCAACTGACCTGCACATGTGTTTCATAGATTACTCACAAGCGTTCGACTGCGTCCAACACCAGCAACTATGGGAGATAATGAACAGCATGGGTTTCCCAAGACATCTGATTCATCTAATAGAGGAACTTTACCAAGATCAAAAGGCTGCAGTGAAGTTAGAGGACGATCTCTCAGAGTGGTTTGAGGTACAGAGTGGAGTAAGGCAAGGGTGCACACTCTCCCCATACCTGTTCAACATCTACGCTGAAAGTATAATGAGGAACGTGAGAGAAGACATACACAACACTGACTACCACGCTTTAAAGATAGGTGGATTCCTAATCCCGGAACTACGCTACGCAGACGACACAGTACTTCTTTCAAACGATATAAAGCGATTGGAACAACTAATCAAGAACACAAAGAAATATAGCGAAGCACAAAATTTGTATTTAAACACGCAGAAAACAAAAATCATGTCAACAGATATAACAACACAACAACCAAAAATCAGAATAGACAATACCGAGATAGAATGTGTGGATAAATTTGAATACTTAGGAGCAAACATCAACGGTGCAGGAGACTGCATGGCAGAAATAAGGAAGAGATTGGCAATGGCATATTGCAAAATAACACGGCTGAAAAACATATGGAAAAACAACAAAATAGAAACGAAAGTGCTGATGTTACGAACTTTTATTTTTCCGGTTGCAACATATGGCTGTGAAACATGGACTCTAAGTAAAACAGCGGCAAAGAAGATCAACGCCTTCGAGCTGAAATGCTACAGAAAGATACTTAGAATATCATGGAAGGATAAAATCAGAAACTCAGATATTATAAACACACTGAATATTCCAGAGTATTGGTTACTAAACACAATAACAAAAAGAAAACTACGCCTGTTTGGTCATATAAAGAGACATAACTGTTTAGAAAGACAAATAATGGAGGGAAGAGTACCTGGGAAGAGGAGAAGGGGCAGACCAAGAAGACGATGGACTGACGACATTAAAGATAATATGAATACATCGCTAGAAAATGCAAGACAGAGAGAGGTTCAGAGAGTTCATTGGGAAGACAACGTTCTGGAAGGAATACGTCACATGACATGACACATGTTTTAGTTATATTATACATGTTTCGTAAACGACTACATTCAAATATTCAATCAATGTCTAATATCAACCACCCTGGTCTACTGGGAAAACGCAATTTTGGTACTTGAACCTGCTGTCCTGGCTAAGCGATCACCTTATCCTTGCAAAGTACTGAAGATGTGATACTGAGAAATATTGGATCAATGTTACAAACCACAAAGATGTTGGTGATGTTCACGATATTAATGAATTGGAAGATTTTGCACTATCTCTTCTTGTACTGAACGAACATTCCACAAATGAACTTAATTAAGAACAAGCAACACAGTCACATAATGCAAGATTGTCGTGTAAAACAAGACTTGTTAAAACAAGTTTTTTAAAAACAAGTTTTGTTAAAACAAGTTGTGTTAAAACAAGTTTTGTTAAATATTAGATCAATCTTATAAGGTATATCTATTGTAATACGAGGGGGAGTCAATAAGTAAGTCACAAATGGCTCTTTAGAAAAAAACTGAAGACGATAAAAACCTGAAAACTGTTTATTTTTACACATACATTATCCCTTTACTTCTCAACATAATTTCCACCAACATTGATGCATTTATCCCATCGTTTTATGAGTCCTCCCAAACCTGCTGCGTAGAACTGCGTGCTCTGCTTTTTAAGCCACATTTTCACTTCACATTCAACTTCTGCGTCAGTCGCGAAATGCTTCCCGCCAAGGTGGGTTTTTAGTGGACCAAAAAGGTGAAAATCACTAGGGGCTAAATCGGGGCTGTAAGGAGGATGTTCCAGAATTTTCCAACCAAGATTTTTTATTTTCTCCTGAGTTAATCGAGCCGTATGTGGTCTAGCATTGTCATGAAGGAGTAGCACTCCTCTAGTCAGCAGCCCTGGACGTTTTCTTCGAATTGCATCCCGAAGCACTGATAGAACTTCACAGTATGATTCAGAATTCACATTGTCACCTTTCTTTTTGAAATTGGTTAAAAGCACTCCTTGACAATCCCAGAACACTGTCAGCATAACCTTCCCTGCTGATGGTGTAACCTTGAATTTTTGGACACAAGGCGAAGAAGGATGTTTCCATTGCATTGAAGCACGCTTTGATTCAGGCTGGTAGTGATGCACCCATGATTCGTCCCCAGTAATAATCCTGTTCATCATGTCTTCTCCTTCATTTGCGTATTGACAGAGATGCTCCAATGACAAGCCTAATCGGTTCATTTTGTGTTCGTCCGTCAATTGTCTGGGCACCCACCTTGAACACACTTTCTTAAATTTCAATCGGTCATGCATGATGCTGTATGCTGAACCATGTGAGCACCCTATTGCAGCTGCTACAGCGTCTATCGCTACTCGTCTGTCACCTCGAATCATCTCCTCAACCCGCTGCACAGATGTGTCTGTTGCAATTTCAACAGCACGACCAGATCGGATTTCGTCAACAATTTTAGAGCGTCCTTGAGAAAATTTGTTTACCCAGCTGTGCACCGCTTTACGGGACAAACAATTGTCAGCATAAACAGGAAGCATTTCTTTATGAATGTCTTTTGCAGGCAGTCCTTTTGCCCATAAAAAACGCACAACAGCACGTTGTTCATTGATTGTACACTCTGTAAGTACAGTAGCCATTTTGTTTTTTGTGCTGCGCATGCGCAAGGTACAGCTAGCACCATCTAGCGAACATAAACATAAAGTTCTATGATGATATCAACTATAAACAGCTTTAGAAACCACCTACTGCATTTTCCTGCCATCCAACATCAATTTGTGACTTACTTATTGACTCCCCCTCGTATTTTACAACATTCATCTGTGTCTCGAAAGAGATCTGCCAAATTGGTAAAACAATATTTCATGTACACTAATTTGGTTACTGTTTGGGCGAATTTTGGAAAGTCAATTCACTGGCTTGAGCTACTATTGGGTGTCCACTCCATGAGTTTTGTACCCGGCAACACTGTCCTTTTGGTCAAAGACTTTCCGGTTAGTTCAAGATGATAAAGATTAGTTCCTCAAACATATTCAACCTGCCTTATACATAAATATGGAATATTGCCATCAAAAAAGTGTTGTGCGCTCGGACATTCAATGAAAGTGAATTTCTATGCTGATGGGAGAATTCGCTGGATGTGTTCAGATTGTCAGCACAGGCAACGCGCAGAGATACAAAGTTGCACATGTTTGCAGAATACAAAGCTTGCTCTAGTGGACGTTATCCACTTTGTTTATTATTGGGCTATGGAAACGAACTCAATAAAATGGTGTGTCCGAGAGGTGCACATTAATAAAAACATCGTTGTGGAATGGAATGCTTTTCTGTGCGAGGTGTGTGTGTCAGCCCTTTTAAAAGTACAGGACGGTCGCATCGGAGGAGAGGACAAAATTGTCAAAATTGACGAAAGCTTGTTTTCCAAGCAGAAGAACAACGTTGGAAGAGTTTCAAAACAACAATGGATTTTTGGCGTGGTGTGCCGTGAAACGGGCCAAGTATTTTTGGTGTCAGTGCCGAACAGAAATGCTACAACGCTCTTTCAAGCCATTGTTGCTAATGTGGAGGTGGGATCTACGATATACTCAGACTCGTGGAAAGGATACAAGAGTGCAGATATTGAAGCATCAGGCTTTGAGCATTATCGAGTAAACCACAGATACAATTTCGTAGATCGAGAAACAGGGTTACACATACAAATGGTTGAGAGAATGTGGGGTAGCACCAAATGGAGAAATAAAAAACATCGCGGAACAGCCAGACAACACCTCAAAACATACTTGGTCGAGTTTATGTGGCGTACAAGATTACCTGCTGGAAAGGATCCATTTGAAACAATCCTTGAGGATATAAAGAGCTACTGGCCCCCAGCGTAATGAAACATTTACTCCCCAACTCCCCCTCTCTTCTGTCTTCTCAAAATAATGAACCCCCCCCCCCCCAAACTTCGACCAAGAATGAAACACTTAACCCCCCCCCAACTTCCCCATTTTCCCAAAAGAATTAAACACTTGCCACCCCCCCCCCCCAATTCACAAAAGAGTGCAACACACAATCTGAAACAAACTCTACCGCTTCTCACCTAACTACCAAACTCAACATGCACTCTGACACAAACTACCACCTTCCCACCTAACTACACGCACTCTGAAACAATCTACCCCTTTCCAACCCCCTCCTAACTTGCAATCATTTACTCGCATTCCACTGTCTGCTATAAATGTCTGCTAAAACTGTTTTTTCTGTGAATAACTTATAATAAATAATTTCCTGCTATAACTGTGATCACCGTTCACCGTCTGCTACAACTAATTTCCGGTACTAGTTTTATACTTGACTTATATTTCGCTACACATTTCGTAAAAGCTCAGACAGTTTCGTTAAATTACTGGCACCCACGTACTAGGAAAGAACCAGTACAAGTATGACATAGTTGAAACCTTGTAAAACATTGTTGTCAGTTGTCGTTTACATTCGCTCCTTGATGAGCAACACAAAAATTCATGTGAATTCCACTAGGAGCGTAAAGTACACTGTGCTACCATTATGCGCTATATAGGTCTAGTACATCTGATGGTGGCATATTGTTGTAAGTGAAAGGGAATAAAAACAAAGTCAAGTTAAAAAGTATCAGTTATTAATTTTTTTTCCAGTGGCTAAGATATTATACAACAGTACCAAGTCATTCAGCATCTTTTCTCTTGTTCTTACCTACCACTCTTGTATTTTAACTTGCCTGTCTCATAATTTTCTCTACTCTTCCTCTTCTCATGCATCCAAATAATGTAAACTGTTTTCTTATAATGTGAGTTGCCAGTTCTCCTTTTGAGTTAACTTCTTTCAAGATAGTTTCATTATGCTCTATATCTATCCACTGTATTCTCATCATTCTTTTATAAAACAAAAGCTAGGCTGCTTCCCTAAATGAACATACGCCACAAAGTAGAAGCTGGAGTCATTACCAGCAATTGGTGGAGTCACTGATTTAATCAATGACCAGAAAGATTATTTTTATATTTGTGCACAGGCAGTCAGGTATTGGGGGTAGCGAGCAAGTCAATACATTTGTGAGTATGGCCACAGTTTCAATAGGTACATCAGTGGATCAATCTGACATAGTTAAAGCACTGAGTGATTGCGTCTGCTTAGAAGATTTTAAAAAGTGTGAATCATAGTTGCTCTCAAGACTGCATGAGATTAGTGTAAAGATCAGAACAGCTCATGAAGGGAAACATAATAGATTGGCCTATCCTATATGAAGATACTGATAAATTAATACCAAGCTGGAACTGTCAGCTGCTACACTCTGACTGACACATCTGAATCAATTGTTTGAGTAAATGTTTGCACCATTGTCTGGTCCCATCACTGATTTATGTGACAGTGGCAATATCAATCTTCTGGAACTCTGTGTAAGAAAATCAACAGTCAGACCATTAGAGGTTAACAGCAAGAGAAATAGTGTTAGCCCTGAGTCATGATGAGGAGGCAAATTCACTGCAATAATGATGGAAGGGACTGAGTATTTTTCATATTGTCATAACTGTTGAATGGCAGAAATAGATTATGACATAGACCCTACTACTTTATTTCGAATAATAAGATTAAAAAACAAAATATAAAATTCTGTTTGACAAAAAAAGGAAAATGAGTCAATTTTTGTATGGTCCATGTCCATTGTAGATGTGAGAATGTTTAGAGATATATTTGAAGCAAGCATAGTTCGCTACATTGGCAAATTTATTATAGATTTCTTGAGTAAAGGTAGAATAAATTTGCTTTTACACTTTACAACAAATTTTAAATGCTCAAACAATTAGATGTCTAATATCGAAGAAAAAAAAACAGAAGAAAACCCAGTCCTTACCGGGGATCGAACTCTAGACCTCACTAGTGTAAGACCAGCATTCTAACCTCTCGGCCATGTATCTAGTAATATCTAGTATCCATGTATCTCGGTCAAGCAACTAATAAGAGAAATGAAATTCACTGAACTCTGAGTAGATAGAAGGCCTGGACTGCACAGAAATTACTGGTATTGCAATGAAAGGGGTTGACACTTTCATATATTTTGGTGGCATCATAAAATTTAAATTTTTAGGGAACTATAAAATTTGAAAGATTAAGAAAAGGTGGACGAGAGATATAGAGTATTGGAAGAATAATTTTTACTTGTTCATAAACAAAGACAGACTTTGTGGTGGCATGGTACAGAGTGTCTGTGAAAGACAAAGGTACCATGTAAATCCCTCCACAGGAAATTCTGCATCCAGACCATTCAGAAAGGAATGGCAAACTACTGAACATATTTATATTGCCTAGATAATCTGTACTGCCCAAAAATACTGGGTTGATGACCACATCCTGAATAGTATAAGCAAAAATTTTATTTTCATAAACACAGTACAGAGCACAGATGAGAATAGAAAAATGAGAATAGAAAAACAAAAAGGAGTACTTGAAAAGTATAATAAAACTCCAAAATTATATCATGAAAAAACAGTTACTTCACAAAATTACAAGCACATATTTATGGCAAATAACAGGTCAGTCTTAAGTAGAACAGGAAATCTAAAGAAGGTTGTGAATTGAGGAAATAGATGAGTCACACACCATGAAATTTTCAGACCAGTATCATTGTCATGACATTTTCACGGAGCTATAAAAGTGACAAGTTAGGAAAAGGTGGATAAGAGATATAGAATATTGAAAAAATAGGGAGCGGTGTGAACCTGAGAAAATACACAGGATAGGGCTCCCCCTCCTGGCTATAGTAACATAAAAAAAGAAGAGTAAGAGGTAGAAATAAATACTACATGATTAATTATATACTATTGTATTTATTTACATTTTCTTTTGTTGTGTTGAACAGACTGTTGAAGAAAATAAGGAGCTAAACAGACGCATTGCTGTGCACATTGTTACAGTTTGTGAGAAACTGTTTCATCATTACCTTCACAAGGCCCAAGGTGAATCAATGATACAGATGCTCTTTGTAGTAGAAAGGATTAATCTTTAGGACCCCCATCAGTGTGTGGATATGCCAATGTATAAATGTCACTAATCGCCTGATGGCGTACTGGTATACCCATTGCCCAGATGCATCAGTACAGAACTACACGAAGTTATATATAGAACTACATGACATCTGATTTGCACCATCAGAAACTAGGAATACATCACTTCCTCCCAGTACAGGTTGTATCTATAAGCTAAAAAAGCTATAGCTTAGGGCCCCCACTTTCTTTGGGGCCCATAACATTTTTAAAATTTCACTATCTATATACTTCTTAATTGTTTAGGGCCCCATATCTCAAATAGCTTAGAGCCTTATCAAGTCTAAATCTGGCACTGTTTCCTCCAGGTCATTATTTTAAAGGGTATGTCGTAAAATGGAGAGGGTATGTTTATATTTGAATGCCGGTTCCCTGGAAAGAATTCTGTTGCGCCATATTTTCGACGCCCTATTTAATTCAATGTTTATGAATTCTCTTCTGATGATGATGATTTCTTGGGAATTACAGCTGTTTTCAAAGACAATAATATTAACATGTTACTCTTGGAGAATAGGGCCAGACATTTCATCGCTTTCATATGGGACTAGCACATTGGATTAATTAGCATAGTGTCAGATTGAAATATCTCTATGTATAATGTTGAATGGACCCACTCAGCATAGTAGGTAAGTGACATCTATGTTTTATTATTTGTTTTTTGTTTCGCTAGTGTTTTATTTGTTAAAATATTATGAGAAGGTTTTTTTATGGAATAACATAAAGACAATATTTATCAGGGGCACCACATATTTGCATTGAATAAAATTATGTTGTATATCGGCTTACATTAGTCTTGAATGGACCGACATTGTATGTGACATCTACATGTTTTATTTCTTTGTTCATTCCGTATTATGTTAATTTGGTTATGAGACAACAATAATACAACAGACATAGATATTCAGGAGGATTTTATCTGTGTTGCCACACGTTGCTCAGGTATAGCTGCATCAAGAAATTATTTTTAAATCTTTTAATTGATTTTTTATGTGATTGTCCCCCCATTTTTCAACCTCACAACTTTCTGACATCTTTCATATCATACATACAGCAATAACAAACTTATATGCATTATTCACTTCTTTATTTACATGCGCAGAAATTATTTTAAAATCTATAAAAATAAAAAAGTTATTGTGTTTTCCAAACACTCACCAAAAATAATTCAAATAAATTTTCACAAAAGAAACTTGGCCCAGAGGGATAATTGTGTAATTTTAATTTGGGGTTCTAAAGTGTAATACATTTTTGAAGAGACAAAATGGTTACATGTTACATACTTTTTATTTATATGTGTGTAGTATGTCGATTTGGTCATAAAGTCATAGAAGACTGACTTCATTGTACTCAGATTACCCCATATGTAGTCCATCCCTGTTAATGAAGCAGCGTGTACCACTCATAGCATGCAACTTTGTAGCTTCTAGTGATAATCCTAAGGTATCTCTAAAAAAAGTCACTTTATAATCAAGATATCACAAGCATGATTTGAACCAGCAATCCCTATGTGTGTAGTATGGTCACAGATTAAGTAAATATGAGGTTGAATGGTTAATTTTGTTGGTGTGTTAGGAGTGTTTTATTATAAATTTATATTTAAATGTTGTTCGTCCATCACAAGTGATGACGACCATTTGTTACATCCACTTTTGAAATTCAGTTAGAGATATGTCTTTGCCTATGAGTTCATATATGTCTAAGAAGCCCAATTCATGTGATGACCTGCCAAACAAATCTTGTGTCTACATCAGAATAGTGTCAATGCTAGGGATAGCAATCCCTATTCTAGACACTATTCTGATGCAGACACAGATTTATTGGGTATGTCATTGTCTGCCAAAGATACATCTCTATGGTGAACTGGAGAAGAGTACAAGATACGGGTATAATCTGTCAAGGATAATTGTATCTAGAATCTTAAAATAAAGATTGATTGTGAAATGATAATACACGGGGAAATGAATAGGAAATTTTTATATATTCCTAATGTATTTTAAAGTAATAAATCAATTTTTCAGTTCTAAATAATCGTGGTGTATTCAGTGGTCCTGCCAACATGAGTCGTCTGAAAGTTCAGCTGGCACTAGAGGCAGGTGATCTGTAAGTTAATATATTATTCTTTCCTAGTTAGCTTTTAAATATAGTTATTGATGTTGCTTAAATGTATCCAATACAACAAAGGTTCTCAATCTTTATAAGACCACTGCCTGGTAAAACAATTTTTGTATAAGACCAACACTTGGTCTGAACAAATTTTATATAGGCTACCCATAAATAACTTTATAATTCAAGGAGATGCTCATTCTGCTTGGTAGACATGTTACTGTGACCTGGCAGCTGAGAAGCACTTTAATACATCATTAAAAAACTTTAGTTCTAATAATTGTATTCATGCTTCTTCTTCTAAAGCATTTGTAATTTAGTAAGACTTTCTTATACACAGGCTCAACATTTTAAAGATCCGTCGTTATATAGTTAGCGACATTAAAATGTCTGCAGCTGCACAGAATAGTGACGCAGAAGTGTCACCAAGATCAACACAGCGAACAACATCAACTAATACATCAACTTATAAGACCAGGGTATGATTAATTTATATTGATGATATTACATTTATGTTGGTGACTTGAATCATGCTTAATACTTATGTGTTATAATATACATTGTGACTGACTGTGAGTTTCATGATTTTAATATTTTGTTTGTGTGTGAATGAATATGAAATAAGGATTCTGACTTTTTATATTCCTGCTTAAATTTTTGTTTGTACACTACATTCTCAATCATTAAAGAAAATATATTTCCATATTGAATGATTAAAGTTCGCAAATCAAGGTCAGGTGCCACACTGGTCAATAACTTGCTTGACCTCTCTTTGGGGAAATTGGTACCCATAGGTGCTTTGATCACCTCTTAAGTATATCCGCAATTATACAACTAACCCTTGAGTTTTCTGTTGATAGACAAACATTTTTTTCAGCTCAAAATGATACTGTTTATCAAAATGATAAAGTTTCTGATGACACCACATTTCCTGCAGTGTTCTCTTATTCTGGACATGAAAAAGAAACATTTTGTCATCATTAGTTTCATTTGTCTGTGCTGTTTCTTGTCTAAAGTTCAGTAAGCCAGTCTGTTTCATTACTCTGCTGCTCAATACAATGGCAGAACTTGTCAGTCTATCTGCATTCTCACTGCCCCAAACACCTGAATTTTCAGCCTCCCCACTGCCTCTGGTTACTGTCAGGTTGATTGCTTCAGCACTTTTTCAGAGACAGGTGGTTCTTGAGTGTGGGGGTTGGTCATCGGCACCAACAATCATAAGTCTGGGACTACCACAAGGGCACCTCTGTCCCCAGTATTATTTAATGTGTATCATCATCATCAGGTGACATATTCTTTCCAGAAAGTAAATTCCTGGTGCTTGTTTCTCTATCTCTGCCCTGCCTATATACCAAGATTTTCTATGGATCTCTTGAATTCACCGTGGTCTTGAGCAAGCTGTCCTGCCTCTTTTAGTGACATGCGCAGGCATTCCTGAATTTCTTTTGTCCAACGATGTCCTGGGCGACCTTTGCTCCTGTTGCCTTCTATCATCCCTTCCAGAACACAATTTGGTACTTATGTTGGTACCTTGCCAATACAAGTACCAAAGTTTCTTTAGCTGTTTTTATTTTGCCAGTGCTATTCTGTTCTTTATACAGTTCAAATTATCAGCTGTCAAATTTCAGAACCAGGGAGAACTATGTCCTATGCTGATGATATCTTGGTATATAGGCAGGGCAGAGATAGAGAAACAAGCACCAGGAATTTGCAGAGGGAGGTTAATCATATCGGGTAGTGGTGCAGATATTCTGGAGCTTTTGTTAATCCATCAAAGGTATCAATAACATGGTTTTCCCTGAATAATCACATAGTAAACACGTCCATGCCATCAGTTACTTGAGTGGGGATGTCCTCAAGAGAACCAGAACCATGAAGTACTTGAGGGTTATGTTGGACCGAAGTTTGAGTTTCAAGGATCATGTTGACCACATCATTGTAAAGGCTTATAAAGGTCTTGCAACAATTAAATTTATGGCTGCTGCTCAGTGTGAACAGTGGCTGCTATTTCTGCTGTATCAGGGATTATTGGTGGTGGTGGTAGAGTATGCACTGGCAACTCTGACACTGAGTCAGACTAAAACAGAAAGATTGGATAGAATACAGAATGAGGCAATGCAAATAATTTTGGGTTGTATGAGAGATACTTCGGCACGGGCTGTACGATACTTACTTGATTGCCCAACTGCAGAGCAAAGAATACAATTGTGCAGGAAGCAGGCCTACCTACAAATCAATGCTTATAAAGAGCACCCTCAACAAGAGAGGAAAGTCATGGATGGGGCTCAGAGGATATTATACAAAATGTGTGCAGCCTTGAGGATGTGCTACCTGGTGTGGAATGGAGCTGGGTGCCTGTAGTGCCAAAGTCTTCAAAGTAATAATAACACTCATAGAGAATGCAAGGAATGGTGTCTGACAGTCATGGAGTTGGAGGTGCAGACTCATATCTGTGAGAATTTCAGGGAAGGGGATATGATTATATATACAGATGGGTGAGTTGTGAGACACATCAGGAGTGTCTGATCCTTCATGACTCAAAAGGTGGGGGAAGACAATAAGAGATTGATGTGGTGCTTTCGCTCAGAGGATAAGCAGCATGCCAATAGAGATATTTGCAGTATCGAAAGCTTTGAAATGGGTGTGCTCGCAGACTGCGAAACATGCCTGTAATACACAGTGATTTGATTAGCATGATTGTAAAAGTGCAAGCGGGGTGCATTTGGAAACAGTGGCTGGATGCAGTGAAGAATTCCTGTGTGTGGAAAGTGACTTTTATTTTTTTACTGGGACATGTGGGAGTCCAGGGTAATGAGAGAGAATATAGTTTAGCTGCACATGGATCGGGCAGACATTTTGAACACTTAACTGGAAAACACACAAAGAAATGATTGTATAAGTGATGATGACTCTTTTCATTACTAGAATAAGGAAACTTGGTTCACTAGAATGGAGCGGTTTCGTGGGCGAGGAAGAATGATGGTCACTGAACGGCATTCTGGGACAGTCAGTCAATGTGTAATGGAGGATAAACTCAAGGAGATATCTTAGCACCTATGGACTTGTCCGGATTGCAGTGATGATAATCCAATGACTAACTAACTAACTGAATAACTAACTAACTAACTAACTGACTGACTGGCGGACTGGCTGGCTGACTGGCTGGCTGTTCACAAACAGAGCCTGCTTGTATTTTTCTGATCATAAGATTGAGTCAGTCACTGCCAGTCATGCTGCATGCAATCATGGTGAAAGTTCCACTCTTCTTCTGATGGTCTTCCCTATAATTGAGTTGTGAGAGTTCAGGCACTACACATATTTAACAACTGAACCATTCATGCACATAATGATATCACCTTCCATGGAATTCTCTCTAACCAATGTCTTTACCTCAGACTCAATTGCAATAGGGCACCACTTTTTCTGTTCTCTATCAAGTATTATTATATTACTACTGGAAGGATGTCTGGAAATCTACAGGCACACTTATCCATTCTACATTCTTCAGAGTGCAAACACTTTATATGACTAATTCATCAAGGCTACATCCATGCCATTCCTCTCTCTCGACCCCTATCTCTTCTCCCTTTGATCTTTCCAGTGGTTATTAAGTGTTCAAGCTGTGTTCTTCTCAGCACATGCCCTAGGAACCGTGACTGTCTGCCCCTAATGTTTGATATGATTGATCTATTTACGCCAGCAGTCTACTACTTAGTCTTTAGTCTACTACTTGTAATTGTTGACTCTGTCAGAGTAGAAGGCATTTGATGTGTCAATAAATATGACAGAAGAGTTATGAGTTAGTTGGCCCATAAGTGTGTGCTGCACTGTGATGATCCTGGCATACTGCCACACTGGAATACCTCTCTTCATGGACTAAACATGTATTCATAAAACACAATCATACATTTGAGATAACCTTATACAAGTTCAGGTATCACCACAGTTACTCATCTGAGGAGAACCTGTACTTTTGACAGAAAGTCTATGGGCTGACAAGAGCTACCTGCTCACAGCTAAAGGGATTATTTCATCATCATCCTTGCTGTTTATATATCCTACTTTTTCATTTTTAGCATGTTTATGACTTCCATGTACTTCACTTTATGCAGTACCCTGGAGTTTGTTTTCATACAACCTATGTATATAGCAACTTCAATTGAAATCTCTATTGTACTTTTGTACACATAGTTTTGCTGTTGTGTGTTATGAATTCATAACTTATATCTATTGTCTTCTCTCTGACAGTTTTTTGCCTTGTCGTACCACCAATCTGTTACATTTGGTCTTTTCAGTTTTTGTTTCATAGCTTTATAACAACGATAACCTTTACAACAAGGCTACATTAAAGATTGCAATTTTTTAAAACTCCACATTCCTTCTCCATTGTTTTTTTTAAGTTTGCTAATAATTCTTTTTAAGCAATATGATGATTCTTACATGTTTGTATCAATAAACTAGTTGAGCTCAATTTTTGTTTGTTTATGTCATATTATTTTCTGTATGCTTGTTCGTATAATGATAACTGTTGTTGTATCTGTACATAAGTTTAGTCTTATCTTGGTGTAATCTAAAAGAAATCTCAAGTATATATTTATTTATCACAATGATTCTCTCTATCTATGCTAATTCTAAGTAATTGTTTAAATATAATATTTGCATACATTATTTTATTTTTATCGCTGAAGATCTAGAAATCTAGTTGCCATTATACTGTATTATTTCATATTAAAATAATTCGAAACTATACTGACTTGTGATATTTGAACAAGTTCCACAGTGGAAATCAAATATTATATGAAAACATAGTTCAGTCACTATTTTTGCTTAGACACACTGAATAGTAAACGTAATCACACTCGGTAATAAATGTTTGTGTTATAGATGGATTCAAGCTTTTCAAGAAGAAAGCATCAAAAAGTTAAGATCAACAGACTTGAACATGAAATCAAGGAGGTAAGCATATTTAATAGAGAAAAATATAGATATAATATGGGCTGTCTGAGAATTGAATCTGTAATTATCTCCTATATACGTATGATATTGTGAAGGCCTATATTGATATTGTGATAGCCCTCAGGTGTATGCATGATATCCCTATCATGAAACAGATGTTGGGATTAGTCTCTATCACATGAAGATGTGCACAGTCCTGGCAGGTGAAATACTACATGAAAATTAACAAATGACAAAGGGCACCCCCCTATATTGGAACATATCTGATGTTTAAGGTTCAAGACTCCAACAAGGTGTGTTTTGGATGGCAGGCACAGAGAAGATCATTGCTTGGTTCACAAGTAGATATTAATTTACCACAATGATTCTCGCTATCTGAGTTAATTCTAAGTAATTGTTTAATTATATAAAAGGTAAAGGTAGGTTCCATGGCATCTGCCGTCGGGGATGAAGATAACTCTTCATGTACTAAGCCTCACATGAGGAAATATTGAGGAAATATTTAAATAGCAGGCATGGATAAGAGCTGGTGAAAGTCTGTCAAGTTATGAAAAAGTTATAATCACACTCAACAGGGAATTCAGGGATTGATGTTATGAAAAAACTGATCTAGAGATAAAAGAATTGATAACCAATAACATGGAAGAGAATGCTGTGCTCATAAACACAGATGGTCCTGCTCAGAGAGATTGAGCTGGTGCTTTTCTACATTTCTAACAGGTTTAGTCATTGCTGATGTGTAGTGTAGTAGAGTGTATAATACAAAAATCTCCAGTATGAGGATGGAGACAGAGGCAGTTAAGGAGGCCATAAATGAATCTCAGAAACAGTGACAATCAGGACAGTTTTTATGTTGGAGTTATTATGAATCAATGATCTGCTAAATTCACAATGGATGGGTGCATGATGAGTGGATGGAATTAATTGGGGTTTCACCTTTCATAGACTTCTGTGGATATTTTGTCTTGGTCATGCTGGAGTTGAGAGTAACAAGAGAGCTGACAGACTAGCATAAAAAGCAAATGTATGAAGAAAGATGACAATGGACAGGAGCTCCATATATAAACTTCTGCTGGATGATACCATGGTGGATGAGACTGTTGAGATTGAGGGAGCTTGAAATTGCTCAAGAAGAGGATGACGGATGGACAAGACTAGGAAAATGTACAATCACTGTGCCACAGGAATTATCAACATACATATCTTTTTATATCTAAGAGACGGAACTCCTATGGGGATGTCCAGAGTGTATCACATTTGGTTCAGATATGCACTATTTACTGATATTGTGAATGCAAGGCTAATATCTTGATCACTACATCACAGAAATTATCATATTGAAAGCTCAATTTTATTCCTTTCTTACTAATGCATTTATTTCTACACTAAACTGTAAAAGCCCATATACTGAACATGTTATGACTCACCAACCCATCAATGTAAACATTAATATTCTCATCTGAGAAATTCTCACTGACTAGGGCCTGTACATATAAATCTAACAGCACCAGATTATGATTGTCACTTTTCATGTCAAGTATGATGATGCATTAAAGAAAGTTCTAAACTTGAACAGTATTTGTGCCAGTCCTTCCCAAGGAACTAAGTCCATCAATGCCCGCATACATTTTAACAACCTCTATACTGCTCAGCAATTATGGTTTTTGTAATATTCTTATTTTAAGACACACTAATATGCATTGTGTGATCTCTTGCTTTTTTACAGTTCCTGTAATTGAGCTGTGTAAATTATGTTTGTGTTAGATTTCTTTTCCTTTATGTAAATGTTACAAGATTCTTTTTGTAAATGATGACCACGAAACTTTATATTTTCAGATTGAAAACAGTATGCCTTTTCTAGATAAAAGACAGTTGATGGAATTATGGGCAGATCTTCCAATGCGAGCTGTACACTTACCCAGTGAAAAAGGTTGTGAAAATTGATATTGATGATGCTATTAGTAAAATAAATCAATGTGGCCACTGGAGTCTAGTTCTGGGTGAAAAGAATAGGATAGCTGCCTTCTTTCCAGGCATGTAGTAGGAGATGATTAAGGAAAGTTGGAGGATAGGCAGACATTTGTCACCTGTGAAAAAATCATTGTCAGATGTCTCAATTTTTACTTTTGTCTTCTGTCAAATTATTCCCTGCGGATGATGAAGAAATGCTGGTCAGTGGACATTACATCTGTGTCTTTTTGTGGCAGACTCCAAGTTCATGGGAACTGCTGGTGGAACAACACTGCGGATAGGTCAATAAATCTGATAGAAGAATGATTATATAGTTGATTCAGAAGTGTATGCTGTGCACCTGGCAGAATGTGGTAATGCTGGAATACTGGTGCACTGGAATGACTCCTTTCTGGGACTAAACTTGGATCCATAAACCTCCATTATGCAACTATGTTTTTGAGACAACCGTACATGAGTCTGGATGTCACCTTCAATTGCACAACTGAAATTAACCTTTTTTTGGCTGAAAGAATATGGGTTGTCAAGAGTTACCTGCTCACAACTGAAGGGATTATTTCATCATCAGAGTCATTAGTAAAATAAATAATTTATACACAAATTATTTATGTGTGTAGATTTCTGAAAACTTTTGTAAAAAATTTAAAAAAAACTAAAATAAAATACATTTAGTGTTATCCTACTGTTGTTTATTACTGTAAAATTCTGTTCATATTTCATTGTCAGTGATGTACATGGCTAGGAATTCAGTGCACTAAACATGTGTTACTGCAGCTCTACACTAAATGACAACATTTTAATGTAATAAATGCTATGTAGTTCTAGTTTTTGTATAACTAAATTCATTACTACAATCTCATTTTTCAATAAAAGAAAGGAAATTAGATGGCAAGGCTCTTATATAGATATACCAACAGTGCCTTGGAGCATGGAACATGACAACATTTATTTCCATTAGTGATATGTCCAAAAAAAAAGCTTAGTATAAAATATTTTTACTCAACACATATTCAAACAGTTTGGACAGCCAGAAATATGAATCATGGTGCTAGAGGTATTCATAAACAAAACATTACTCAACAAGTAGAAGGCTGTACTAACATATAAACTATAAATATGTCATTTATGTTATTGCTATGTTAGTAAAACATATCAAGTTGAAATAGGTGGATTTTGTAAATATTGCAGAGCTTCATTCAAGACCAAGCCAAATCTCAGAGGGACCATACAATATGCCCAAGTGAGTAAAATAATGCTGCTTCTATATATGGTGATAAACACATACAAATAAACAAAATGACACACATTTTGTAGAATTAATTTTTATTAAAAAAAGGAATGGTAAGTTATTATTGAGAAATAATATAAAAGGGCTCAATAACAGTTTTATGTTTAACAATACACATGATAAACTAAGTCCAAAAGTTCTTTATCAATATAGGGTTGTCAATTCTGTGTACTGTTCAGTGTAAAACTATTTAACCCTTTGTATATTTGTTACCATAGTTTGCACATTTTTACTGGAGTGTCCACATTACTTAACTCTTTTGCTGCATCATCATCATCATCAGGTGCCATGCCAGCTGACATAGGTGATCATGGTTATCCACAGTCTCCAGTATTGTGTATCAAGATCGTTGTTGTTTTCCTGCTCTGCCAGGTTGTCAAACTTTCTAATATTTTCTCATATTGTTGCCCTCTGTCTCTGTTTCCTTCAGTCTTGCCTGTTGTGACTATGTTCTCCAAACCTCCCTGTCTCATGAAGTGGCCAAAAAATGAAGATTGTCTTTTTCTTATGGTGTTGATTAAGGTCTGTTTCACATTTGACGCTTTCAACACCTACAGGTAATGTTTTCTGGTAGTACATGGTATTCTCATCATTCTTCTATAGAACCACATCTCTATTACCTCTAATTTCCCACTTTCCAGTTTATATGGATGTGGAAAATAATGGGAAACTACCACATTATTCTCCCAAGAAGAAAGTCATGGCGACACACAGAAGTAGGCCTACAGTTAATGTTAATTTTGCTATGTACCATCTTTTAATCGATCCTATGATACCATTATAAATTATAGACAGTCGATTAAGTGATATGGAAATTGTTTTTGTTTTATTTAATTATATTTGGGATTTATACCAACATTGGGATGGTTTCGATCAAAAGTGTAACATGTCCAAATTATTTCAGGTATGATGTTTATGTGTTATGATATCAATTTTGTAAGCTATTGATACGTTTTGAACATATCTTATGTGACACCAATTTATATTTTCTATAGGCTATACATTTTCTAGCGTACATATGTTTCATGAAAGTATAACTATCTTAGTTACTTTGGTCTCATTGAAATCCAACCTTGCAATAACTGGCAACATACCTAAGCAGATTTATGCCAATTTTAAAGAAAAATCTGACAAAAAAATGTTGATTGTAGTCTTAGATCCACCTTCAAATCTCAGAGAACTGGTGTGATCTTTTTGGAATAACAAACATAATTGAAGCACTATACCAATATGCTATGCCTTTTTGTGTTCGTAATTGGATTATCTACAAAACTGATGCAGTTTGAGTGGAAGTTATTGATTATGAAATTTAGTAAGTCCACATTTAGTGTTTGAAATAATTTTTACTTTGAATTTATACATTATGTTTTATTTTAAAATTAATATTTAAATAATAACAGTAATTTTATTCAAAAGGAACTTATGATAACCACATTCTCTGTCCATTTCTGTTTCAAAATATATATTATTATACTATAATTTAAATATATTTAGAAGTACTATTTCTTGTTTCTGTGATGGATATGAAAAAAAAATCTCACAAAAATTAAATCCATCCAAACACTAAAAATACTCTCTAGCGAATGAGTTAATTCTAAAACACTTAAATAGTTTTGTATATTTTCAGAAATCATCAACAATTGTGACACGTTTTGGAGAAGCAACTAATCACACGGGTGAATCTCCTATGACTCAAAAACCACAAATATCCCTGTATTTAGCTTTATTTTCTGCAGTTTCATGACACAAAACATTGGCTCTATAGGTTAGCGAATGAAAGATGTTATGGTCGCCTAAAGTGTACAGGGAAATGAATATTAAATGTTAACTGTTTTATATATTTTATCATGTTTGTTTTTTATAGGAACATAAGAATTACTGATTGATAGTTTAATAAGTCTAATTTACTTCTAGTGCAATTTTGATGTTCTATAACAGGCCTTTTTTTTCAATTTAAAAAAAGATTTTTCTTTAATTATTTTAAAACAAAATTTGAATGAAACCTAAACCAGACTGTTGTGATGTTTTATTTTTTGGTAAGTGCACACTAGGCCTATAATCACTATTTAAATAACCAGTATCCAATTCACTAATTAACAAGCTCTGAAACATAACCATAGCTTCTTCTTAACTGATTCTGGAAGGGTGATCATTTCCATTTTTTGTTAGAAAAAAAACAACACAAGTTAATTTTAACAAATCACTTTTTTCACTACACACGCTTTTGTTTTCGATTAAAACGTAAGTGAAAGTTTCTAGGATATTTTAGGGTTAACATAAAAATATGTACTGGCTGTAACGAAGTATAACTGATCAATATATGATTGATGGAAAATCAAAAATGGTATACTGACTATAAGTTCTGTAAAGCTTCGATATCATGCTGTCATATCGTGGATTGGTCTGGAATGAGCTAATGAAAACAGTTTTAATGCAAATTGTTACTGCAAAATCTTTATTAAGTATCAATTTACTGTCACAAAATAGTATTTTTTTAAATACAGTAGAGTTTATTTTTCAAAATATATTTAAATAAAAAATGAAAAAAAATATGTGATAGCAAATCATGTAGACCTATTTGTCTTCTTTTTTCTATTTATGTTTTTATAAATTTATAAGATGCTGTAATTCCATAACAAAACAGTTAATCACAAAATACTAAATGAACCCAATGCTGCGCTGAGTAAAAAGCTCAAATCATAACTGCAGTGCGGGGAAATTTCAAGGGCTATTAAGTTTTTTCCTCTAACCAATTTGCTCACTGCATTCTCACGTTAAAAAATTTGAGTGTAGGCCTAGGCCTATTATTACTGTATGCTCTAATACATGAATTTACAAGCATAATGCTTCTTTATATTATGGAGGTGACATGAAAACCTTTATATACATTTGTCTCACAAAATAAAACATTATTTCATGCAAATAGACCTAATCATAATAGCCCGTTTTATTCCAGACGCAATTTTTTCTATCAGTAATATGCTTGTCAGTATATTTATTTGTCTCATCACAAATATGTTGTATAATAGTATCATGTGATACACATTCAAAGATTCTGAAAATGTTTGCATGATTAATGTTTTTAATCATTAAATTGACAGAAAATGAAAATGTTTACCTTACCGTATCACGAATTTGAAACATGTGCGCTGTATATATAGGGCCTATTATATGAATTACCAAATTAGTACTAGTTTCACATGGAAATTAACACTTTCTTAATTACTTCCTGAATCAAATAATGAATAATCTGTATTCCACCTGTTTCAACACATAGAAATTAATAATTATGCTTCCAAACGTGTACGAATATGGAATTTCAATTTGTTGACCTTTAGACAGCTTGAACTAGCCACTCAGAGTATTTTAACACTTTGAGGTGCTTTCACGGATAAATTATATGAATACATGACCCTTCGCTCCTTAAGGAGATGTCCGCAAAATAGAGGTAACTTTTCATCATATCCTTAAGGATGGCTCAGCACTGAAGGGGTTAACTTACTAACATGTGTTCTCTTCATATGCTATTTGTATATGCCTATTAGTGTTAGTAGAGTAACATTTTAAAACTTTACAGAAGCATCTTCATAAAACTAAAATGGTTAAAAAACATTTGGTGCCATATTATATTTAGGATGTATGAAAATCATAAGAATTACTACAAAGAGACCTACAAATAAAATCACACACAAATGATATTTCTTGTTTTTAAGATGTAAAATAAAATTCTTTGTACGAGGCGTGTTCAAATGAAAACGGGACTTGTGGATTTATTTAAAAAGTATCATACGCAATTTAATATTTTCAACGGAATTGAACAAAGCAACCACTTGTGAATAAGAATGCACCTGGGTTCATCAGAAAAAATCTCCGTATGCATTTAGGCAAGCATCCCACTGTTTAGGTAGACGTCGAATGCCGTCCGAGAAAAAGTTGCGTGTCTGTTCTCTGAACAATGTGGTCACCGCTGTCTTCACGTCTGCGTCGCTGTTGAATCGCTGTCCCTTTAGTGCTTTCTTCAACGGTCCGAACAAATGGAAATCACACGGGGATAAATCGGGACTATAGGCTGGGTGATGAAGAACTTCCCAATTCTTCTTTGCCAATGTTTCCTGCACAATTTTTGCGACGTGCGGACGAGCGTTGTCGTGGAGAAGAATCACACCTTGAGAAAGTCTGCCTGGTCGCTTAGCCTTGATGGCCTTATGCAGCTTGTCTAAAGTGTCTTTATAATGGGCGGCATTGATGTTGACACCAGGTTCCTTAAAATCAGTCAACAAAAGCCCTTCATGGTCAAAAAATGCAGTCACCATAACCTTCCCAGCAGAAACCTCCGTCTTTAAACATACGCACCCACTCCATCACTCTGGTCCTCGACAAACATTTGTCACCATATGCTGCCTTCATTCTCCGATGAATGTCTACTGCTTGACATCCTTCAAATGAAAGAAACTGGATCACAGCACGCTGATTCACTTTGGACGGGTTCGGAATCACACCCGCCATATTGTTAACAGTCTTCTGCAGCACATATGCATGCTGGGAAGATGAACACGTGACCGTATGTAAATTATTGGATACTCATTACTAGTGCAAAATGTCATCAATATCAGTGCGCTCTATCACGCGTGGTGTAACAAGTCCCGTTTTCATTTGAACACGCCTCGTATTTCAAGAAACAGAACGTCATTATGAACATTGGAAAATGTAGTAGCGTCTATACATACATGCTGAACATATTGAATGTATTTATTTATTATTTAATTCTTCTTGATTCTTGATTAGAAACTGGCTTCACAGCACGTGGGACATTCCCATAAGTGCTATGCCCGCTGCTCCAGCAGCCATCCCAGTGTATATAGACTCATAGTTCCGGTCAGGTGTTGATTGTGTGATCTTCTGGACTTTCCAAAAAATTTACTTTTCCTCCCCTCACTTCTGAATACTCCCATTTCTAACATTCTCTGTATGTGTACGTTCTCAACCTCATTGACATCATCTGCATCTCGAAATGAATTTATTACTGCCTTTATTAAATCTGCTTTATCTCTTCTCAGCAATGATACGTCTATCGCCGCATTGCCTGCCAGTAAGTCGGCTCTCTCGTTTCCTCTGACCCCAGCATGACCAGGGCAGAATATCCATGTAATGCTTTGGACAACTGAGTTGTTCAATAAGTCCCACCATTCTTTGATTTATTATTTAATTTATTTACAGTAGTTTAAGATGATGGATATGAGAATTTGTAACTTATTCATGTTTCAGAATCATTAAGAAAGATAGCTCAAAACAGAAGACTGTATTTCAGGCAAGTAAATATTGATTATGCTTTTATGTTAAGTTACAATTAATGAACTTTTTTCTCATTGCCACTCTGTAAAGCTCTCAGCTCTGTGCAAGCTGTCTTGATTACAGAAGTAACATATGCAAAAGGTCCTTGATACCATATGTCTATCAACATTTTGATGTGACTTCTTTTCCTATTTCCTGAAACCTTCTCCTCCATGTTTAATCTTTATAAACCCACAGCCACTGTTTATGCCCAAATGTTATCATAGTTTTTTTTGGTTATCTTTATGGGCATTTCTATAGATATTAATTTCAAATGCTGATATTCTCTGTTCCATTGTGAATGCCATTTTCCAAGTTTCTCAACCATATGTTGACAATGGGAAATTAAAATGTTTTAATATTTTTAGCTTTGTGTTTTTATTTGCCCCTGTCCACTGATTTTTCTTCTGTGATGTATTGGTAAGGCTATTATTAATTTAATTAATCTATAATTTAAAAAAATCTGATTATACAAGTCTAGACTAGATTTATTGATGATTAAATGTTCTCATTAATTAACATTAAGAAATCTAATAAGTACCTGCTCTATTTTCTTTAAACACTACTTCTTTTTAAGTGTCATACTAGATTGTCACTCACTTACTAGATTGACATAGCTATCAGAGGTGTTCCTGTTCTGCTGTTTTCTCCAGGTCAGAATGACTATTTCAAAGTTTTTGCCTTAGCTTGGTATCTTCTGGCCAGATCCGATATCACTGCTCATTGTACGTTGGATAGTCCTAAAGTATGTCTTCAAGGGTTTTAATTGTAGATCAGTTTGGGCATTTGTTCATGTATGATATCCTTAATTGGCGGAGGTTGCCCTGCATTCTGTAGTGACTTGCTTGTTTTAAGGTGAAATAGTGTTATCTAGTGATTTTGTTGGAGTTGGTGCAGTGGCCAGATTTCTCTTTTATTTTTGTGTCTTTTTTCACTTTGAATTGTAGGCCTGTATGTTGTGCATTGTGGCCTTTGATTCCCTGTAAGACAGCGGAGTTTAAGATTACCTTCAATTTTCTTGGTGTTAATGATCAGACTAAACATATCACAACCTCCCAGTGAACAGTACCATGGCCTAGTGATCAAGGTCAATAATAATTGTCTTCCACTGGTAGACAGATTCACCTATCTCAGTAGTACTCACTCCAGAGCAGACGTAATTGATGCCATAGTCAACAGCAGAACCTCTAAAGTGATTTGCATTTGGTAGGTGGCATAGGCATTAGTTTCACTACAGAATTAACTTTATTGTGTTTACTATCTTGCTATACATGTCAAATCTGGAGAGTGTACACCAGACATGCCAGAGTGTTAAATCACTTCCACACAAGTTATATCTGCAAACTTCTCAGGATAAAATGGCAAGATACCTGATAAAATGTACCTGAGACTGAAGTCCTCACTAAATCTAATATCCAAAATATTCAAACAATGCTGAAGAACACCTAACTAAGATGGACCAGTCATGTTGTTTGAATACCTGACAAATGCATCTATACATCCAAAACAGCTGATGTATGGTGTGCTTCTCATGGATAATATTATGTAGTAATAAGTAGTAATCAAGGGTAATCAAGGGTAATAATTTCTGGCCAGTGGATAGTAGAAACACTTCAAGGAGTCTCTCAGTGTCTATAAAAAGGTTAAACAGCATCATTATATCCTGGGAATTCATTCAGAATGGCTCAATATGGTGCAGTAAAACCCTCAATGATGCATCACTGAAAAACATCAAATCTTTGAGACACTGATAAAATGTTCTGCCTGAAAAAAAAGCCACACAGATGTTAAACTTGGACTATACTTGTCCCAAATATGACAAGGGATTCTATACCAGAATTGGACTTTTCATTCATCTCTACACACACTAGAGAGATGCTACAACACAAGTCAGAAACTACTAGCATTATATCCTATGATGGATAGGACCTAGATATTATAGAACAGTGGACAACTTAGTTGTTCCATTTAACCATCAGCTCTGGATCTCATCTCTCCCATATTCAACAATTCCACAGTTTGAGAGGTTAGAATTGAAGGAAAATAAAAGAGGTCATTAAATATATTTGAGCTCTTGTCTGATTTCATGAAGCAAGCTATAAATGCTCATACTAATGTATTTGTTTTCAGCGTTGCAATTCTCAGCCACTGCTTAACAATGGTGGAAACCTTCTTGAAGAACTTGACATAGATGATAAAGTTAAAGTTGATAAACTGATTGCATTGGAACTTGGATTGTTGCATAGAGAAAGGGAGGATTTCATTAAGGTATGTAGTACCTCGTTTCGTCATTCTCAATTACTCCATATTGTAACTGATGAAGCAGATCTTAGAATTGCTACTGATAAAATTGCAACTAATTGCCCTACCCTTACATTTTCTCTGAATGTATTACCTTCTCAGATATTGATCTTTTGATAAGAGACACATTTAATTACTATTTTGAACAGATGAAGACAGGCAAAAAGACTGAGTTTCAGCATGGTAGTCAAGATTTTATTAAGAATGATTTGAAAAAGTTGATGGAATATGAGAGAGATGGACATTTTGATGGAAGCAGTGATGATGACTTGCCTCCATTGGTACAGGTAATGTTAAATTGCATCAAATATTTGTTTGGAGACTTTTAAGTCAGATTATTTATACGTAATGTTAGAAATGCCTGCATTTATATATCTATCTATAAACATATAAAACCATCAGGATCGTAGGGGGTACCACATTAGGTATTAGGTATGTTGATTATCATCTTTGCACACCAGACACATCCATAGCTGCCCCGACCTCCGCTTCAGTAAATCTCTCAGGGTATAATGGCTGATGGTTCCGGTTCTATGTTGGTTCACTACTCTTTTTTGAAATATTTGTCAGGGGTTCTCTTCAGGCCACGCCCATCCTCACTCTTAACTCTTGCATTCTCGTATTGATTCATGCTTATTCATCTCAAAATCCTCTGATAGTGAGTACTCATGAAGAGCAATGAGTAGGCCCTATGTCTGCTCGGTCTATAGGCTGACTGTCTGTTGTGGTGGCGAGACTAGCAAATTTGTCGGCCCGTTCATTTCACATTGTATGTTTCAGCACATACAGTCCTCCAAAAATTTATATCTTCAACATTATGGATGAGTGAGGAAAATCTTGTCTTGTCCAGTCCTTGATGTTGTCTGTCCATGTTTTTATTTGTTCTCCTCTGCTTCTTTCATCTTCAATGGTTAATGCAGTATTGTTTTTGACAAGGAATCATGTTGGCATCCATGTCCAAACCATGTAAGTTTTCATTGTTTCACTATTTAAAGCAATGGTTCTTGTGGACGTATATAATATATATTTTATTTTTTATGGACACATTTGTCTTATGCTATCTATAGGAAAATCGTAGAAATGTGGCAATGGATATAACATTTATACATAACATCTTTCAACTAAGAGAATGACACCTCAGAGACTGTTTACTTCAAATACACCACAATTAATTTTTAAAAGTGTTTTGCTACATATTTTCAAGACAGTATGCTAGAGTTTACAGTTCTTGTTTTTATATTCAAGATATCAGAGAAAACATCTCCAAAAAATGTAGGAAAACTACACCAGTAAAAAAACACACCCAAAAACCCAATTAAATTCTTTAAAATGTGATAGACAATAGAATAACCATGACATTGTATTGTAGTTAATAAAGAAATAGATAACAGAGTGCTGCTCCTCTTTGGTTGCATGTCAGTAGTGAGGTAGCCATCTTTAAATGCCATTATGATGTAATGTAATTTGTATGCACTAAGATGACATATGTAGGACACGCTTGACATCCTTAACAACAATACTGACAGGTTACAAGACAATCTGGTCACGTAAAATAGGTTGACATCCGGTCAATATGGTGGGCACATTATGACAGACATCACGGCTATAAAGCCAGAGGCAGACCATGTAAAAGATAGACCACAGAAATCAAAGAAACCACAAAATAAACTTACAAACAGCACACAAGAAGACCATCTCCAGAGAACTCTTCTACCCCTGATGGTGCAAGGCAAACAAGAGCCACAGTGTATAGATAGCTATATAGATAAATAGATAGACAAGACAATGTAACAATTATTCTAATTTCTATCAAACTCTTTAGATTTTCATTTAAAGTATCCTTGTATAAATCTTATGCAATGAATGATTAATGCTTACAAGATCTTATTTGTTATTGCTTTTGACATTGTACTTGTTATTGACATATTGCTTCTAATAATTGCAGGCCATTACCCGCCATGCAAAACATGATGATCTGAAACAAAGAATGGAGAAACAGATGTCTGAACTGAGGGACAGGCAGAAAATGAAGGACGAGGAAGAATGGTTGAATTTTGTTAATATTCTAATTTTATGTAGAAGAAAACTGTTTATAATGTCATCCAAATATTTGTTTAGCTAATCAGTGCTTCAGCTTTATATTGTTTTATAGTGGTAGGAGGTGATGAACTAAATTATGTTGAATAGCTGGTTCTGTGACACAAGTACATCAATCATTTACAATTGAATTATTAAATTATTAATATTAGTATTTGCAATTTTTGAAACATTGGTAATTACTAGCACTAGCTAACTGTTGTTCTAACACACACACACACACCCCCCCCCCCCAACAAGAAAGGAAAATTCCTCTGCCTGATGACTATCAGTCATATCTGATTTTTTATTGATATTAACTCTTTCCGGACCAATCGCCAGTATACTGGCTTTATACTGTGGGTCTACAGGACCAATCGCCAGTATACTGGCTTTGATTTGATCAACGTCTTAGATCGATCATATATTGATCAGTTATATTTCGTTTTGCCCAGTTCAAGTTTTTATGTTAACCTCTGAACATCCGGGAAAGATCCTCTTCCGTTTTACAACCGGTACCCAAACACATGTGGTGTGTACAAGAAGATTTGTGATCGACATATTCTGTAACTTTTATTTCTGAAAAAAATGGCAACGCCCACTTCTTCTAGATACAGTGCAGAACAAGCTATGGTTATGTTTCAGAGCTTGCTAGTTAGTGAATCTGATAATGATGATTCCGATAGTGATTATAGGCCTAGTGACTTGTCGAAAGGTAAGAAACCAAAGCAAACTGGTGTAGGTTTTATAAAAAATTTAACAGCTTGCATCAGATCAAGTAATGTTAGTTCCTCTGAAGAAGCATCTAATAGTAGTGATGAATCTACTGATTCAGAGGATTTAGCTGGTACTTCTAGGCCTACTAATGCTACAAGTAGGCCTATGAATCATACTTCCACAGATCGACAAGGTAGGCCTAGGACTGATGCTGTGTGGCGTGAAGCCCTAGAAGGAGAGAGTATAGGAGTGTCTCACTTCAGACAGATACATTCTGGCTGCAAACTTGGCCTTCCTGAAAATGCCTCACCTCTCCAGTGTTTACTATCCTTGATGACAGAACCAATAATTGACAATCTAATAGCCAATGTAAACTCTTATGCCCAGCAGAAATTGGAAATGAATACACCTCGAAGGAAATATTCTACTTATTCAAAATGGACTGCACTCGACCGAAATATTTTTATGAAGTTTCTCGCCACCCTGATAAACATGGGTTTGGACCCCAAACATTCCATAAAAGATTTTTGGTCCACAAAAACACACAGAAGTAGCCCCTGGTTTGGATCAATTTTCAGCAGGACCAAATTTTTATTGATTTACCAATCAATGCTTCATGCGGCTGGAGCTGATGCACAGGGTAAAATTAAAATAGAGCCGTTCATAAATGAATTAGTTGCAAGCTTTCAGAATGCATTCTATCCTTCTGAAAACATATGTATAGATGAGATGGTTATAGGCCACAAGGGAAGGTTTAGGCACAAGCAATATAATGCAAGCAAGCCAAAAAAATATCATATAAAATCATACGGACTCTGCGACTCCATCACCGGATATGTTTTCAACCTGCTGGTATATTTTGGTGCGGACACGACATACAGGCTGGAAACTGATACAAAGTCTACCCATGCTGTCAAAATTTTTGACAAACTACTAGAAGGCATCACAGGACATCACCATTTGTTTGCTGACAGGTATTATTCGTCCTTACCTCTTGTCCAGTTTCTGCGGCAGAGAAATCACCATTATACTGGAACTCTCAATGCGAACAGACGAGGGTTTCCACAAGAAATGAAGAATAAGAAAATAGCTGTCAATCAACCAAAATGGTTCATAAATGATGAAGATAAAGTTATGTGTGTCAGCTGGAGAGATAAAAAATCGAAGAAACCTTGCCAACTGGTAACAACATGTGGAAGCGCAACATGTGAAATTAGAATTGAGGGTAGGAGCGAAGTCTGGAAACCATCACCCATTCATAATTACAATATGTCAATGAATGGATGTGATAGAGTAGATCAGATGATTTCATATTATGGAAACCACACAAGAAAAACAGTAAAGTGGTGGAAAAAAGTATTTATGTGGGTGTTGGAAATAACACAACTCAACGCCCACATTTTATACACACTTAGCCGCCCTTGCGCAGAGAAGCCTATGCCCCTTTCAAACTTCAAGGACATATTGATAGAGGAGCTATGTAGTTTATTTGAATTAGAGGCACCTAATAACATTGATGCTGCTTTATTGTCCAAGCCAGGAAGAAAAACAGTAAATACAGAGCTTGAAAGGTATCAGGGAACCACCCATCTCATTGACTCCGGTGGAAAAGACAGGCAATGTGCTCATTGTGCTACTAAGCAAATACGAAAGCGAAGTAGCTACTACTGCATAGGATGTTCACATAAGCCACATCTGTGTGCTAAATCATGCTTTAGGGAATATCACACAAGATGATCTCATTTGTAACAAATAAAAACTTGTAAATAATAAAGCCGTGACTGGATGTAAATATTTTCATATTTTTATTGCTTCTGATGTCATTCAGAAAAATGTACATAACTTTAACATTTATTGATATTTATTCATCAACTAAACTGCATAATGAAGAAAAATGGATATATTTGTGTAAATATTCTTGAAAAATGGATATCAACAATGATAATCATGGACAAGTATGGATACATTTGGGTAAGTCACAATATTTATACTAATAAATTAACATTTTCATTTTATTTTTGTGTGTTTTACTAACTCTAACCTTGTGAAGTAATCAAATATCATCAATGTACTTATATATTCATATTCTGTATCCATTCCCCTTTCCAATGATATATTACACATACACTATTTATCAATATTAGTATGTCAAGTGATACAATGAAGAACACATGTAAGGAAATTTTTCTACCCCTGAAATATTTTCATATTTTTATTGCTTCTGGTGTCATTCAGAAAAATTAACATAACTTTAACATTTATTGATAGAAATTCATCAAATAAAATGCATAATGAAGAGAATTGAATATACTTGTGTAAACATTCTTGAAAAATGGATATCATCAATGATAAGTATGGACACATTTGGGTAAGTCACAATATTTATACTAATAAATTTACATTTTCATTTTCTTTTTTTGTGTTTTAATAACTCTAATCTTGTGAAGTAATCAAATATCATCAATGTACTTATATATTCATATTCTGTATCCATTCCCCTTTCCAATGATATATTACACATACACTATTTATCAATATTAGTATGTCAAGGGATACAATGAAGAACACATGTAAGGAAATTTTTCTACACTTAAAATTTACTCTGGTCCAAACCTAAAAATACCCAGGTCCTGAAAGAGTTAATTTATCTCTATGAATTTAGAACAATCAATTTAATAACATGAATTTTATACCATTGATAAGGAAAAATAATGACCAGTGGCCAAATTTGGTCTCCCAAGCCATTTTTTCTGGCCTTCTAGGTTGATATAAAGTATTCTATATGCTAGAACCAGATCTAAAAAAACACTCCTTGGGGATCCAGAGGACTAAAAAAAATAATGGTTTTTGGACCTTTACCATAGGAAAAAAGCTCAATGCAACTAAAAAAAAAGTTTCCCACTATTGGTTTATACACATAAATTATGACTTTTAGTTTGTTAACATCAGATTATTCACATTATAAGATATAAATGAAGAAAGTGCATGAAATAAAGAATAAAGCTTCAAATTTGTTTTCTACACATTTATTTTTCACCAGTGTTTATGTGCGGGATGCAACTTACCCACAGCCGGACACTGTCAGTGCAAAACTTGGACCTGATGTAAGGACATGTTTTTTGGATTCATGTTCTATATAATTTTATTATGATATCATTGAATATTGAAGTTAATGTTTGCAACAGCAAATTTAACATATTTTATTAATTTTTTCAGATTGCGGTGCAAACATCTGATATTCGTGTTTCTGAAAGAGTGTGCATGTCTTCCATGACACTGAAACGGCATGCTACTGTCTACAATGATCTTTTAGAAGAGGTACTATAAACCATTGTGTAATTTGATTTGGTTATGTTTTCAAGAAGAGATAAAAATATGTTTAAGACAGGGCTACAAAGAACAGGGACAGACTTAATAAAGGGTGCAGAACCAAGCTCTGAGACTAATCTGTGTAAGGATGCAATCAAGATATTAATATGTGAGATAGATGAAGATGTAGAATCACTGAATATCAGAGGGAAAAGAACGGAAGCAGTAGAAAGGTACAAAAGGTACATGACTACCCAGATAAGTACTTATTGATACTTGGAAAAAAACAACTGTCTTCTGGATATAGCCGGAGAGGAGGATGATCAACACAATTTATCACGTGAGAGAGAACTAGGAAACAAATACCTTGGACTACCCCCTTGGAAGAACTTGCCATCCAAACAAAGTTGCTAGATAAAACAGCCAATAAGGGAACACTACCAATAATCCTAAAAACAGTTACTCATCATCAGCAATTAACAATTACATTGTTGATCGGCTTTCAAGACCATTTGTTTTGCAGGATATGGTATCCATATACTATACTCTGATAGATCTGCCTATGAGTTGTGTGACTCTTGTGGTAAAAAAATTTCAAATTATGAAACAGAGATTGAGGCCATCAAGGCAGCAATTGATTTAGTTTTTATCTCATGGAACGAAAACCTTCAGACATAGCCATTTTTAAAGATTTTATGTCTGTTTTGGGGGCACTTAAACAGACCCCTATATGAAAATCAAGAAACCCTCTACATAGCAAGAGCAGTGCACAGTCATATCTCTGCATATCAAATTAGCATGATCCCACAATGGATCCCTGGACATAGTGATCTAGCAAGAAATGAAACAGCAGACAGACTTGCAAAAAGATGTGCCTCAAAACAAAACAAGCAAATACCTTGTACAATAATGGTAATAGTCAAACAGAAACAACACCAGGATAATCTGATTGAACAGATGGGAAAATGGGCTGACTGGTAAAAATGAATTTTAGTAAAATGACATGGCCAAATAACTATGACAACATGAACACTCTACAGGAGAAATCAACCCCTTATCTTTCAGTTTTGTACAAGGCATGTGATATTCAATAACCATTTTAAACCATATTAGATCCCAGCAACTACCCATTTGTAGACAGTGCTCTCATTCTACTTAAACAGTGGACCACCTCCTTATTGACTACCTTTCCCTTTCAACTGCCAGAAAAAACTTTTACAGATGCCCATAACAGTCACTGTATGTATCACTAAGTTAACTTCAGAAGACCTGTACTGTTTGAAGAGTGGCAGTGTGCTGCCAAGAGTAGAACAACTACTCAGCAGCATTTGAATGACAACAACAACAACAGACTGAATCACCATTTTGACAATAATGGCACTTTGGTGAAGCAATATACTTAACTACTCTTCTTCTTCTTTCGTTCACATGAAACATGTCTATATCTGTATTATATACAGACACGTTCCCATTGTGTTTTGTGCGTGCCATCCTCATTAATTGTGCACCTTTTGGCTGGTTGCTTCCGTCTTAAGCACTCTGCTTACTTGGGCAGGACTGTGGGACTGTCAGACCAGTCTTAATTTCCAGCCACTGATTGCTGACTACAAGGTGTTGGCCTTGATGGGGCCTTAACTACTCAACTTTGTGTTTCAATAATTTTAAACTCTTTGTCTCCATAAGGGTTTTCTTGCTATGAACACATTTGAGAATATTGTTTCTAATTTATGCTAACATTATTATTTTCACCATTTCTTGTTAACTGTTTTGTCTACATGAACAAGTCTGACCATCCCAACTTTCAGAAATGAATGGGTAATATGAACCCTTTTTCTCCCCACTTATATATAATATTTTATTAACTATTTAAAATGAAAACAAGGCAAAAGAATCACATTTTTAAAAAAAATGTGTATATGCCCCTATAATCATAATCAGATATATTTCTGCATTTGTATTAAAATAATGTTGAAATTGTCACCTAATGTGTTCTGAAACATTTCTAAAGCACAAGTAACTGCTAAACATGGAGGAGAACTAATATGTCACTGCTACTTCTTCAGATTAACCAAGACACTGTAAAGAATCTAGACACAAATCTTTTCTTGAGTGATGAAATTCATGAAGTGTACAAGGAAATCATGAAGACTGTGTCAGCTAGTCATATAGCTCTGGATGATGTAAGTTGAACAATTGTTTACATCCAGTTATGAAGCTAGTTTAATTATGTTTTTTTGAACTTGTGTTGTTGTCTTATAGAGAGAAAAGTATTAGTCACTTTGTGACTTCCATACATGCATGATGTGTTCTACTTGTAAGATGGATTGTGTGTGGGGTTAGCTACCATCCTGTAGCAGGTCAAAGTGACTAAAATTCCTTGCAGAAGGCGGAGTGCCACTTCATTGAGATGGATGATGAAGCACATATGGGGTAACTTTAGTACTGTGCTGTCAATCCTCTACTGCATTTTAAGCCACCTTGACAATTAATTTTTATATAGGAACTTTGTACCAAATCATTTTCTTGTACCTATGGTTTCTGTAGGAATTTGTCTAAAAATGTGAGTCTATATTCATCATTAATTCTATCTATTTATTGTCAACCTACAGGAATATTGTGCCTAGAAATTTCCTTAATAGAAGAACTTTACCAAGATCAAAAGGCTGCAGTGAAGTTAGAGGGCATTATCTCAGAGTGGTTTGAGGTACAGAGAGAGTAAGGCAGGGATGCACACTCTCCCCATACCTGTTCAACATCTACTCAGAAAGTATAATGAGAAATGTGATAAAAGACATACACAACACTGACTACCACACTTTAAATTGTAGAAATAAGGAAAAGATTGGCAATGGCTTATTGTAAAATAATGCGGTTGAAAAACATATGGAAAAACAACAAAATAGGAACAAAATTGCTAATGTTACAAACTTAATTTTCCGGTTGCAACATACGGCTGTGAAACATGGACCCTAAGTAAAACAGGGACAAAGAAGATCAATGCCTTTGAGATGAAATGCTACAGAAAGATACTTAGAATATCATGGAAGGATAAAAAGATAAAAGGATAAAATCAGAAACTCAGATATTATAAACACATTAAAGATTCCAGAGTGCTGGTTACTAAACACAATAATAAAAAGAAAACTACACCTATTTGGTAATTTAAAGAGACACAACTGCTTAGAAAGACAAATAATGGAGGACAGAGTACCTGGGAAAGGAGAAAGGGCAGACCAAGAAGATGATGGACTGAGGACATTAAAGATAACATGAATACATCGTTGGAAAATGCAAGCCGCATTGCTCAAGACAGAGAGGTGTTCAGAGAGTTCATTGGGAAGACAACGTTCTGGAAAGGATACATCACATGATAAAAAAATGTATGGTAATTTTCACTTGCGATATTAAAGTTGTGTGGAGAATTTGCTGTCTGTATTAAGCCATTTGAGTCACATTGGCCATGGTCAGCCCATGTCTCTTTAAGGTTTCTTTGATTGTCTCTAACCATCTAGTTTGTGGTCTTCCTTGTGGCTTCCTTAATCTTCTGGTGTTGTATGCACAAAGAATTGGTTACATTGGTTCCATTCTCATGAGGTGGTCACATCACCTGTTAGCTGTCTCTTGATGCAGTCATAATTAATTATGATGTTCTAAACATTCTTATTATAGTGCTGTTTTATTATTTCTTACTGGTAAAGAAAATCCTAGGAATAACATAAGGTAAGATGTATACTTATGTGATAATTTAATACATGTGTGAAATAAATATGTGCAGGTATTTGAAAATGTTGTCACATGTAGCAGCGATACACATTGAAATGAACCAAGGTAGTATTATTTTACAAATTGGTTTCATTGGATTATAGTTGAATTAAGTGAATAATATTAAGGAAAACTTTAAATTCATGCTTCATGATATTTTGATTCTTAAATGGCTGTATATGATTCATTAGAATGTAATTGTTTTGGCAGGATACATCTTAATTTTTGTATTGGAAATTGATGCAGAAATGTGATTCACTGAGAACCCCTCCCATGTTGACACTACCAACTGAGAGTGCCACCCATACGACCCTCTAAATTAAATATCTCAATCCCTAACCACTAATGGGTAATTATAGCTAAGGGAAATAATCAATGGAAAAAAAAACAAAGAACACAGACTTTTCTGCCCCTTGTTATTTATTTTGTTTCGTTTTCACAAAAAAGATAGTCCAGTTAAGCCAAATATAATCAACATTTTTTCTTATCTTTTTAAATCTTAAAGTTCATGTTTGCCTATGTTGTCTTATTTAGGTGCGGTGCTTCTTTTTTTAAACAAAAAATGGCGGGTATATAGTGTTTAGGAAAATACAATTTTCCATAATTTTATTGTTATAATTTTAGCCTTTTGCACATCACTTATCTTGACTGATGAAATTGACAAGTGGTCAGCCTGGCGTATACTTTGATTAACCAGCCAATGAAAAGAATAGCAAAAGTTGGATCAGCAAAGATAAATAACATTTGGATCAGTGCATAGAATTATACTGGATAAAAATTTATGCAAATGGCTAAGTTGAAAGTTAATAACATGTAGTGGTGTGTTTGATGAAAATGGTATGACAACCATTTTATGGATAACAGTCAGCCTGAGATCATTATGTCTGATTTCTACATGTGTTGCTGTAATCCTTTGTTTATCACCAATAGCATTACAAGACTTGTAGGCTAAATTGGAATTCATCCTCATAAAGTGATACATTTGACTGTTATCGTGATTTTTGTTGCTGATTCAAATCACAATGTGACCAATGAAAATCAAGTGTAAAGTCAAATGTGTCACTTTAGAAGGATTAATCCTGATTAGTAAGTAAAAGTAAAAGTAGGTCCCATGGCAGAAAACTGCCGGATGAAGATAACTCTTCTTAGATTAGCCAGTAGAACTGTATAAATGTCAAAAGATGCTGTTTCATTGTTTAGTTTTTGTCAAAGGATGAAATCATATATTTCTAAATGGGAGACTAGCTTTGTTATCAATTTTACTACCAGGGGAAAGTGAGTGGGGGACAGCTATAAATAAAAAACCTGATATTTTGCTAGGGCAAGTCTATACCACAAGTCAATGTCCTTGTTCATTTAGTAAAAACAGACAAAAAAATGTATGATGTGACCTTTTAAGTGTTTCACGATTGAATTTTTGTTTTCACGGATATGACATTTTCTTTAGGTTGATACTCAAAACCAAAATAACCCTCCCAAAAAAAGGTGGGGATATGGTGTATCATCATACATAAAGCACTGCTTAAGTGTAATTTTATATTTTAACTTTAATTCTCTGTAAATAATGAATTTTTATTTATTTTAAAGGACCCTCAAGTTCTGAATCCCCCAGAATCTATTGATTTATCTAACACAATGGCATCTGCTACCCTCTCTCGTAAAGTTTTGGATAGAATCATTAATCCAGCTTTCAAAAAGGAGAGAGGACCACCTTGGGAAGGCAGGGAAATGAGGGAATGGGCAAAAACGTAATTATATGTGCTTGTATTGTCTCTTAAAGCAGATCAATAAATTATAAGTAAGAACTATATAGTGTAGGTGGAGACAAAGATCCATACTTTTTACACTTTAATGTGTTCTGACACCTAGACCTACTTACAGACAACAAACTGTCATAAGTGTATAACTTATCTATCCATCTTACATTAGTGAAGGTATTGAAAGCATAGGTCTTATGTGTAAATAATAAAATGAGAGTTTATTTCCATAAAATGTGACAAAGATCCACAGGCAAAAAAGGTGTTACAAACCATTATAAAAGTGAGGGAGATTGTCAATGCGACAGGTCTAGAAAACCAGCAGTGTGTTAATGTGAGCTCAGAATAGATATGTAAAGTATAACAAACGATCAGTATATAATGTCATGACCATCCTCCACAAACACGGACTCATTACGACTCAGGCATCACATCTGGCCTTGAACAGAAACTTACAGCTCTCACCCCTATGCTTAACAGCAAGTGTGCATGCTATCAATCAGCTTTCACCTGGCAATAGACAAAAGACAATGTCTTGTAAGGCTGCATGATTGTTATAATCATATATATTGGTCTCTCCCAACTTTAGATCGTCTTCGGCAACTTCCTCATGATATCTGCATTTACTTCATACATTTTCAATGCAGTCCTTTGCCCCAATAATATGTGGTTCTTTACTCCAAATCACATTGTTAGAAACTATCATAAATTCTTATGAAAAGACAAAGTAACATGACAAGATAATGTGCTTAAGAACTTAATAACATAACATTTATTTCAGTTTAAACATTTAAAACATCAATATGTTAATAATAACAGCAGGCAGAGTGGGAGAAGTTTTTTTTTTTTAATGGAACATAGTGAAAAAATGTTTTTCCACATTGTTGAACATTGAATTGTCCTTGACCTATCAAAATGTGTTGTGTTAAAGATTGGAATGTTGGTATCTGATATAATCATGTTTGGTATCATGAAAACACATAGGTTAGATATAAATTTGATACGGCTCTTTGCACTCAGATATAAATTTGATACGGCTCTTTGCACTCTGCGGATCTTTGCCCCCATCTACCTTAATACCTCAACTGAAGGAAGTTGTCAGCTTGTAAACTTTTGGCACGTAGTATAACAACAAGAGCATACCACTCTGTTCTGTCATTGCACATTGCTCAGAAAAATTTCTACCCTATGAGAGGTGTAGAATACATATGGGAAAACTCAAGTATAATGAAGTCAGCACTCTGCATCTTCAAAGACATTTAAGATGTTGCTCCAATGTTCTACACTAAGTATTATAGGCCCAAGTCCTCAATATTTGTGCCTTCTCTCAGGTATCCATTTTAGAACAGTTATAATAATCTAAATTGTTTAAATGTTTTAAATTATAACAGTTATAACATCCATGTTCAAAACATGTGCAGTCCATCTTGTTTTCATTTCACTAATGATCATAATATATTTGTGTTCTTCTTCTCATTCGCAGATATATTTTTACTATTTTAATTATATTTTTGTTAGAATTTTGCAAGAAGTTCTTGATTAGATCTTGTCTAAAATACATGTTAGAGATCTTTCCTAGCACTGTATGGAAAATACGTAGCTTAGACATGTCTTTGTCTATTCTTCTTCAGCATTCTGGTCCATATACTATTGTTGATAGCACACACATATGCTATAATCTTGGTGTTTGTTTATTATGCTTGACTATTAACAGTAATATTCAAGTTTATATTGAAATGTTAATTTCTTCTGCATTCATTCTCAAACTCCTACAGATTAGTAGGATGTAGTCTGGAGAACAGAATGTGTTATGTCATGGTTTACAGCATTGCTGCAATATCTGTGCCTTTCGGCCTGACACATCTGACTTCAGCATGGTTTGGGTCACTGACCCTATATGGGATGGAACAGCCAACTCCATCCCATAACCTTCTCAGTCACCTCTTAAGACATACATGGAAGGTAAACATCATTGCTATTCTTTGCTTCTGTGCCCGGAAACACTTTGGGCATAATAAAAGTAAATGAAATGTCAACAAAAGTAAAGACAAAATTAAGTCATTTGCTTAACTAAGTTATGCTGTTGTTAAAAATGTAGTTTTAGAAAGAAAATGTTAAGTTTAGGAAATTGTACTTGGCATTTTATGTGTTTTGTTTAGTGTTATGTTTTGTTTAGTAACAGACCTGAGTAACTGACTGACCACAACTTGGCACAATTTATTATTTGATAGTGGTATGACCTAAAGAAATGTAATGTTTTCTGTGATAAACACCAACAAAGCTTAAATACTGGACAAAAATACTACTCTTGAACCCAACAGCAATGTCTGTCTAGAAGGATGGACTAAAGCATTAAGTGACACCGGCACTTCCTTAGCTCATGTATCCAATAATGGGAAAATCAAGCCTTAGAGCCATTATAAGCTCTAGCCACAGGGAGGTAATCTGGGATCTAGGAAGTACCGGTATTCTCTTTAGCTATTTGCTGTGAATAGGTAGCATTTGACTGCCTATTTTTGACAATAGTTTTGTTGTCTCAAAGCCATGTTTAGGAAAGTTTTGCATGCAGGTTTAGTACCCAAAAGGAGGCATTCAAGTGTAGCAGTATCTCAGAATCATGATGTTCTGCCAGGCGTATAGAATATATTTCTATTTAAATATAACTCTTTCAAAAGTTTTCTATTAGATCTGATCACTCATCTGCAATGATGATACATCTGACATACTCTGCTACATAGAAGTCTCTCACAAAAAGACAAATTTGCAATGTTCACTGGCCTGCATCTCTTCTTTGTCCTTGGTGTTTATTTTATACCCCAGAAAAATTGGAAATTGAGACAAGACATGCATGTAATAGAGAACACCATTACATGTAACTTAAAGATGAATGCAGGAGGGATTTCCACTTAAAGCAAAACCTTGCTATGTAGTCATATCATCTACTAGAAGTATAATGTAGCATGCTGGCTATCTAGTTGGCCACTGGTAAAATCAACAGACCTTCCACATATAGGAGGAATCTTTGAAATAAACAGAGCTGTTATCTTGTAGCCATTGTTGGAAAATGCACAGCTTGTTTTGAAAATACTTTGGACCACTACCAGGGAACAAATTGCTGATCTATCATGAACAATGATCTGAACACAGAAGAAGAATAATGTTAAATGTTGATAACTTCACACGTTAGCTCTAATATTGCATTTTTGTTGTAGCATTTTTGTTGTAGCATCTAAAACATTTAAAGTGGAAGAGATTGGGCTCCTAAACATCATTATAGCAAGAAAGCTAAAGTTCTATGACTATATAAAGAGATTTAGCTGCATGGTAAAATTGTTGTTTGTTTTGATCCCCAGGAATTACTAGTGATGAAACTCTCTTATTTGTAATGGGGAATTTCACGAGAGCTTTATTTCATATATAGAAAACTGTAATTCTCAGCGGCAAGTAATACCTTGAGAATAAGCCTCCTACTCAAAGATGGTCTATGTAAACAAATTAGTTGCTGGTAACCAAGGCAAAGACCAGCACATGATGATGATGATGAATGAGAGACATCACAGAATATTTGAACTTGGATGCAGCAGGTCAACGTAACCCAGAATTGTGAGGATAGGATAGAGTATGTTACCTGAATCTAATATATTTCAAATATTCATGTTTTCCTTGTGAAAGAGTTTTCAGCTTTTCAGAAACACATTAACTTAATAATATTTAATATAAAAAAAACAATTAGGTAAAGTTTTCATGATAAATATGTAAGTATTCTATGAGTTGTCTGAAATTGTTCAAAAATTTTAGTTTTTAAAAGATTATAGAAATAGTATTTAAAAATGTTTTTAAAATAATAATTGTGTATCTTTCCCAGGCCAGTTAATCCACCTAAAAACATCAGAGGAGAGGATATTTTTACTGCTATAGTAAGTTAGTATATTTACCTACCAGGTATTCACTCATCATGAACATCATGCAACATGACCGCTATAGATTATAGCTCCACTTGTCTGTCAGTTTTCTGGAAAGTCTTTCAGTCTGCAGTTAGTTTTTCTTCTATTTTCAGGTCAAGGTAAGTTATCTTATATCTAGTTGTCTGCTCCTTCTATGGCTTCCTGAAATGAACATCATGTAGCATGTAACAGGGGCCTGAATCTCGAGTTCAGGGTGCAAAGAATAGGATCATTGTCTTCTTTCCAGACAAGTAGTAGATGGTAACTAAAGAACATTGGGGATAGGGGGATAGGCAGACAAATCATCCAAAATTCAGATCAACATGCTTTCCTTGTCTCAATTTATTTCTTTTGTCCTCTGGCAAATGATCTCCATGGACAAAAAAGAGATGCAGGTCAGTGGATATAGCATCATTGTCCTTTTACAACAGACTTATAGGTGATGAGGAATTCAGCTAGGTGAACTATCACTGCAAGGGTCAATATATCTTACATGAGTTTGATGAACTTGTTGTTGGCTAACCAATATATGCTGTGCTCCTAACAGGATGTGATGATAATGGGATACTAAGATACTGAAATTTCCACCATAGCGATTAAAAATGCATCCATAAACCCCCCCCCCCCAAACATAATAATATCTTTGAAACAACAAACCTTGTATGAATTTTAGTATCATATGATTACTCAACTGAGGTGGATCTGTGCTTTTTTCAGAGTCTTTGAATGGAACCATGTCTTGCATTACTACTCTCTATAAAATTTAGTGACCTTCAATGTGGTCAAAATATTTCAGTTTCTGTGGCATATTATTTCCATTAAATTTCCATCTAGGTTTTGTTGAATGTCTTTTCATGATTTGTATAATTCAGTATTCTACAAATATTTTGTAAAATCATTGACAGAAATGAACAAAATCATGGATAACAGCAGGTAAAGGTAGGTCCCATGGCATCTGCTGTCGGGGATGAAGATAACTCTTCATGTACTAAGCCGCAGCAACTATTAGGTGGGGTGGCCAGTTCCCTTCCTTGCTGTTTTTTACCTTCCCTAACTCATGCGTCAGGTACTCATTTACAGCTGAGTCGACTGGAGGAGTGGTCGTGTCAAGTGAGTATTCACAACCCGGATTTTTTTTAAATAACAGCAGAGACACAGAAAAACAGACTAACATCACGATGAATGGACATTAGCTTGAGGTGATGAATAACTTGAAATATCTCGGATCCAGCATATGCAGCGATGGTAAATGCAAAGCAGAACTAAAAATAAGGCTGGAGGTGGATTTAGAGTCCTTGTCAAGGCTAACTGTGATTTAGAAAAGCAACATCAGTGTTGGAATGAAAGTCAAGGTACATAAGTCGCTGGTGCTTTCTGTTCTGCTGTATGATTGTGAGAGTTGGACACTCACTGGGAACATGGACAGATGATTATACAGGCTTTCAAGTACAAATGCTACAGACGAGTTCTACGAATTTCCTACAGGGAGCATAAGACCAATTTGTATGAAAGAAATAAAGTAGGGATGTATGCAGGTGTACAAGAACAATTGCTTTCAATAATGAAATGACGAAAACTAGCATGGTGTGAACATGTATGCAGATATGATTCCTTGTCAAAAACAATACCGCAGGGAACTGTCGAAGGAGGAAGAAGCAGAGGAGGGCAAATAAAGGAATGGACAGGACAAGATTCTTCACTCATCTGCATCACTGAGGAAATAAATTATTGGAGGAATCTGTGTGCTAAAGCATCCAATGTGGTACCCTTATGATCCTGAAGGGTTACTGGTTTATTGTTATATTGAAATATTTTGTAACACTTAATTTCAAATGATTCATTTTTAAATTTTGCATTTATCACATAAAACATTGTTCAGTTTTTCTTCTTCTCGTTCGAAGTTTAACTTGTCTACACAGTAAGTATTGTTCAGTTGAAGTGGGAAATCAGATCTATACCATCAGACTAGGAAGCCAGTGGACTAACCATTGAGCTCTCAAAATGTATAGTTTAATTCAAAATATTGTTTGAGAAGTTAAATGGAGAAGTTTTATTGTTTAACAAATCATAGAGATCAAAGTGTCAGTCGTAACCCAAGATGCTGGAAATATGGGGGGTATGGGAACACAGGTAATGCAAATATTAAATGAAATAGGTAAATTAAAGTGTTACTAATAATAATACGAGGGGGAGTCAATAAGTAAGTCACAAATTGATGTTGGATGGCAGGAAAATGCAGTAGGTGGTTTCTAAAGCTGTTTATAGTTGATATCATCATAGAACTTTATGTTTATGTTCGCTAGATGGCGCTAGCTGTACCTTGCGCATGCGCAGCACAAAAAACAAAATGGCTACTGTACTTACAGAGTGTACAATCAATGAACAACGTGCTGTTGTGCGATTTTTATGGGCAAAAGGACTGCCTGCAAAAGACATTCATAAAGAAATGCTTCCTGTTTATGCTGACAATTGTTTGTCCCGTAAAGCGGTGCACAGCTGGGTAAAAAAATTTTCTCAAGGACGCTCTAAAATTGTTGACGAAATCCGATCTGGTTGTGCTGTTGAAATTGCAACAGACGCATCTGTGCAGCGGGTTGAGGAGATGATTCGAGGTGACAGACGAGTAACGATAGACGCTGTAGCAGCTGCAATAGGGTGCTCACATGGTTCAGCATACAGCATCATGCATGACGATTGAAATTTAAGAAAGTGTGTTCAAGGTGGGTGCCCAGACAATTGACGGACGAACACAAAATGAACCGATTAGGCTTGTCATTGGAGCATCTCTGTCAATACGCAAATGAAGGAGAAGACATGATGAACAGGATTATTACTGGGGACGAATCATGGGTGCATCACTACCAGCCTGAATCAAAGCGTGCTTCAATGCAATGGAAACATCATTCTTCGCCTTGTGTCCAAAAATTCAAGGTTACACCATCAGCAGGGAAGGTTATGCTGACAGTGTTCTGGGATTGTCAAGGAGTGCTTTTAACCAATTTCAAAAAGAAAGGTGACAATGTGAATTCTGAATCATACTGTGAAGTTCTATCAGTGCTTCGGGATGCAATTCGAAGAAAACGTCCAGGGCTGCTGACTAGAGGAGTGCTACTCCTTCATGACAATGCTAGACCACATACGGCTCGATTAACTCAGGAGAAAATAAAAAATCTTGGTTGGAAAATTCTGGAACATCCTCCTTACAGCCCCGATTTAGCCCCTAGTGATTTTCACCTTTTTGGTCCACTAAAAACCCACCTTGGCGGGAAGCATTTCGCGACTGACGCAGAAGTTGAATGTGAAGTGAAAATGTGGCTTAAAAAGCAGAGCACGCAGTTCTACGCAGCAGGTTTGGGAGGACTCATAAAACGATGGGATAAATGCATCAATGTTGGTGGAAATTATGTTGAGAAGTAAAGGGATAATGTATGTGTAAAAATTAACAGTTTTCAGGTTTTTATCGTCTTCAGTTTTTTTCTAAAGAGCCATTTGTGACTTACTTATTGACTCCCCCTCGTACATTAAAATGGGTACCAAATGACAAAATAAAAAGTAAAAGACCAAGAGAGACTTCGCAGAACAACCTTCAAAGAGAGTATGACTATGGGTCTCAATAATATACAAGAATTACACACATTAGCATCATATTGCTTGAACTGGAGAGCTCTGGTTTCTTCCCTATGCACAGTATTTAGCATTGAACAAAAATATAGATAAATATAATGATAATGATGCATCATATAATGATTCTCTCTCAGACTCCTGACATGGTTAAGATTCATGATGTAATGCATAGCTTTGGGCAGACAAGCAAGCTCAGCATTACTGAGGAAAAGTTATCTCGTGTCTATAACTCCTGGCTGCAGTGGTGGAAATCAACAACTACTAGTGACGACTACATGAAATATTTATCAACTCAGGTACTCTGTGTTGAAAATGTTATATAGGCTTATTGCCAATATTTTGCTGTTTTCACACAGTACCTGGTACTTCTGATTATTTCTTCCCTTACCCTCATTCAAGTTATTGCAATTTATTAAGCTGAATGAAAATATTTTCCTTTTTATTTATAAGTAACTACTAAAAATATGATACTTCTTCTTTTTAGATTGCTATATCTGTAGTGTTGTTTCTTATATAAACTGGAGCATTTTTTTGTTTTGTACTACAGAGTTTATATGTCATAGGCATTTCAAAAATACACTTTAATGTGTCATAGTTTGCACATTCTCAAAGTTATATTCTGCAACATAGTTGGTTTGACTACATGTATACATTGCTGCGTTACCAATTTTGAATTATGTGTAAACCTACATATGGCTGCTTAATCTATTGTGTCTGGTTCTGAATCACAATATAGTGACCTGTTCTTGTCTGTTTAACATATGGTAGTCATTCTATGAAGGTAAATCAGACTTCCGCTGTGCCTTTTTCCTTCTTTCGTTTGGTGTTGACTGGGTGGAACATCAGGTTGTTGCATGTTGGCACCTTATTTGGTCAAAATTTCAACACATTTTTTTCACAATAGTTAATTGATGTTTTATGTCATTAATTTGCTAGAGTGCATTATATCACAATGCTCAACTGAAGCTAGCTCAATGTTCCAGTCATTTGTTGATTATGATGAATTTATCAGTTATTCTGATCTTTACAAAGAGGATGTGCTACCCACTATCTCTCCTGATCACTCCCATTTCTATCATTCTTTGTACATCATCTTTTTCGGCCTCCTCTTCATCATTTTGTAGTTTATCCATGACCGCTCTAATCTAACTCAGTCCTTTCTCTTCTCATCAATTTACCATCCACTATAGCTTTACCTACCAATGAATCAACTCTTTTGTTGCTCTGACTCCCACAAATCTAGACAGTGGACCCATGTGACAGTAGGTACATGCTTTGGGAATTTGTGAGACACACTCCTTTTCTTATCTTGTGTTTTTCTTTGAATTTATCCATATTGTTCAGTAGTATTTAAATTTACTGAAGCACACTTTATACAGAATTTGAGTACATATACATAATTTTAGGAGATAATTTTGGCTGACAGAATGATACACCTATATGACCTATAGAAGATGACATGTAGACCTACATTAAGTTATCATATGTCATTTTCGAATTAAGAATACCAATCTTTATTCCATACAGGAAACAGATTTCCTTGGAGCAGTATTCCACTTCTATGATTCCGAAGTAGATGATTCTGAAAACGAAGGCTCAACAAGCAGACTGTGGGGAACTCACTCAAATATTAGAAGCAAAATTAGTGCTGAAGAAAGGTAAATCTGGTTATGAAGGATTAAGTCGGTCAGTAATTTAGTTATGAACCAACATAATAGCAGACATTTTTCCCCCATATGTTCTTAACTACCTAGCCAGTGGTGGACCAGAAATTGCCTAACTATTGGCACCTTCAGCACTTGCACCATTTCCTGGTGAGTGGGTAAACTATGGGAGTTTTTTTGGTATAAATTGCGAGTAACAATTTGAACTATAAACATCTTATCAACATGCAAGTAACTTAGACACTACACTACTGATTCATCCAACTTAGATACTACACTACTGAATCTTCTACTAATACAAATGGTCAATAATAAGTGTGTGAACAGACAATGTAAATATTTTGGTGCCTACAAAATTTATTCTATGGAGATAAAAATTATGACAGTTATGAATTATGATGTCATTATGTTATGTCATTATTTGGAGTGTTTTGTGGTGAGAAAATATCTCTAAGTGATCACAGTTAAATAATGTGATAATTTTGTATGTTTTTTGTTTGTTATGTGTTTTTTCTTGAAAAAAGGTTCCAGTAGAACCATAACATGGAAAAAAGTCCTTTTTTTGTGTTTATTATTGTTTATTTTTTAAATTGGTTTTTATATTTGCTATTTAGTATAGGCTATAACAGTAAGAGTACTACTTAGTATAGTATTTATTGCTTATTTTTTTTGTTACTGCAGCACATTTCACTTTGTTGGACATCCTCTGACATTTTGGTTATTTATACTTGCTTATTTGTATCCTGATGAAGCCCCTTTCCTTGATACATTTGCTTGTGCTAATTTTTTATTGTGTCCTTGCTTTAGAATACTGCCCATTATACCAAATTCTGTATTTAACACAGAACATCATGTACAGTGTTTGTGTTTTTTCTTTCTATTTTTCATTCAGAGAAAGACTTCATAAGCTGGAGGAGATGCGAAATTTGAAATCTGAATACAAGAAAGGTTTCTGGAATGCAAACACTGTCTTAATGGGTGGCCTTGGTAAAGATCCTGAAATTACAGGTAAAGGGTTGTTCATAAAATATGCCAATAATGAGGAGGGTAGGGGTCTGAAAAAAAGTTTAAATTGGCAAGGGGGAGGAGTGGGGTTTGGCAAAAGTTGATGTCAACAATACTGTTTTTTAATACACTAATAAAGTTGCTTGAATTTTAAATATTGTTTTCAAAATGTGAGATAAAACATATTTTTGCATTATAATTTTTAGGGCTGGGGATTTTTTTTTACATAATTAAGCTTGGGGTTTCTGAATTCTTGACAATTGTTGATTGGGGGGGGGGGGGGAATTCGCAACAAATTGTTGATGTTGATGTAATTGATGGACAGGCTCTAAGCTGTTTATATTGATTGTTTAATTGCAGTTGATTTCGTTTATTTATTGTGAACCAAACACTGCCTTTTGTTCAAGGTTGACTTATTCTACAGTTTGACAAATCTGGCAATGTTACTTTTTCTACAAAATTAAAAATTACATTTTGTAACTCTTGAGAAAAATCACATTTCTGTTAATTTATAGTTGGTAGCATATCTGATTCTGGACAAAACAATCAATCCAGCATTTTTTGGGCTGCATTTATTTCTAGGCATTATATATAGATTCAATAGGCTTCCATTGCTTTCTGAATGGTCCAGATGCACAATTGCCTGTGCAGTGTTTGAACCTGGTATCTTGATCATCCAAGACGTGCACTGTACTACTCATACAGTTATTCTGTTATTATTAATTGTTAAATGTAATTCTGTGAAATAATACTTTTAAGTTTTTGCTAATTTTGAAATCCAAGTTGCATTTATATACATAGGGCCTATACCCTATGCATATGTAGGTTATGTGTGTATGTCAGTAAAAGTTTGTGCAATGTGTGTATATATGTATGTATTTAAATATTGTAGTATCTTAAATGTATAGCGTATGTCTAATATTTTTGTGCATTGTTGGTGACATATATATAAGATCATGTTGTGGTGTTAGATAAATAAAAATATTTCAGATTTGAATTATCTTTATACAGAAATATAAAATATATTTTAAATTAGAATTCAGCATGTAGAATTACAGGAGGAAAATAACTTGGGCTCTTGAAATGTGGTGCTATCATTGTTATAAGTACTGAAGTGGAACAGAAAAATAAATATATATTCCATTTATATATATTTTATTAAATAAATAAATTTACCTGTTATAGTGAGGAACACTTCTTTCAACCATGGATGGGAGTTAAAAATTTGTGACATATACAGGAATAGGTGACCACAGTCCTAACTTTATAACGTTATACGTGGCACTGTATTGCACATCTTTTGTGTCGTTAACTCACACCCCCCAAATGGCTAATGCAATTGATGTCTACTTACTGAGCTTGCCAGCTACTGATAAAGATGCTGTGCGTTTGTTACAAACTCAATGAGTGCTACAACTGGACAAGATGTGTGGTCAGGGTCGTCCAATGATCTTATGGTATCACAATGATAGACTATACAGTGGGAATGCAATGTAAGGCGATACTGCCAGAGCATAAATGTAAAGATCAGCACATGTCGACACTGCGCAAACATTTCGCTAGTAAAAATATGCTATTTAATTTATGAATAAGCTTTCAAAATGACATTTTCCCACTGGTGTGATTGTCAAATGCAGATTAGCAAGTACACAGTTGTTGACTGAAACACATTTATGCATGAAGTCTGTCTACAGCATGACACAGCTGCCACAAAATAAATGCAGTAGAGGAGAAGGAATGATCATTGAGATAGATGAAAGCCTATTTACCAAAAGAAAGTCAAAGTCTGGCAGAGGGTTGACTCAACTATATGTATTGGTGGCCTATGTCATGAGAAAAGGGAAGTTTTCTTACTACAATGGGGAAGATAAAAATTCTGCTACATAATTAATAATTAACCAAGGCATAAGACATACTTAATGAAGGAGATTGTTGATAATGTTGAGCCTAGATCAATGATATATTTCAACTGTTGAAGATAAAACAGATCAGGAGAGCAGGCTTCGATCACCTAACAGTGAACCATAGATACAACCTTGTGTAATAACTGGGACCCATACCAAAACAGTAGAGCAAATGTGGGGAAGTGCAAAAATAAGAAACACATGGAACAGCACGGCATCACTTAAACAGCTACCTAGCAGAATTAATGTGGTGATCTAGGCTCCAGAACAATGTCAGTCCCTTCTATGCTATATTGGAGGAAATGAGCAGAAACTGGCCACCTGTGTAACCACCCATTCCCATGAACCCACCAACACCCGCCGCTCCCCATAATATGCCCCCACCCCTCACCATTATATGCCCCTCCCAAACCATGACTCCCAAATCCTAAGCCCAACAGTGAAAGCAGCCCCCTCCCAAAAACTAAACATCTAACATGCCCCTAACCCTTACCGTAAATTCCTCCCCCCTTCCCACACACTATAATATGCACTCTCTTCCCAGCAATATTAGTGAGTTGTGCACTAACAAAGGGACATAATTAATGTCATGTTTCATGTTTATGTTAGCATTGGTTTGTTGCCCATAACTGCTTTGGTCAGTTCCACTGAAAACTTTCCGAACAAAAAGTTTGTTCCGGTAAATATGTGGTCACTGATTCCCATATAAGTGGTACCAAAATTTGATTATCTCATAGCATATGACCATAAAAATTGTGAAAATGATAGTTCAGGAACTCCTACTACAACATCTGAGGATTTTATATTGTCTTATGTTCTGGCTTTCTCTGAATATCGGTTGGCATATGAAAACATTTGAGATGGTATTTGATTTGCTAATTGATATGTTGTTGTTTACATACAAACTGACTGACATATTAGAGAACAAGCATAATGCAAGACAAGCTCCAAAGTTAGAGTCCACAAACAAGAAACAAGCAAGCCAGAGAATGACACAAGAAAAGAGGTTTGCTATTTTTTAGCATTTAAATGTTTTGACCTTCCGTAACAAATACATTCACAAATGTGTATGATTTTTAAGTAAAAATTGGACCACATCATTTTGTTATTTAAAGATTAACTCTTTTAAGACAATTATTTTAGTTTTGGACCAAGTTAATTTTCAGTAGTAGAAAATTTCATAACAGGTTTTTTTGAAAATTTGATCACTTTGCAGCAATGTGGAATATGCATAAAATTTACATATTTAAACAGAAAAATGGTTAAGAAACCTCATAAATGTATTAGTTTTCCTTAGTTTAACAAAATTACACATGATTATACTGGCTTTATTGATGGAAACCAAAACTGGTATACAGGTTATTGATCCAGTGGAGCTTCTTTAGATAGCTGATATATTGGTGATTGATCTAGAAAGAGTTAAATTGACTCAACAATTACAGTAAGGACATGATATAGGCCAGTTTTTACCAACTTTTTTTTACCATGCCCCACATATGCCCCTAAGTCTTTCTAAAATTCTGATTCCCACAATGTAACACATATATATTCTTTTATATTCAAACATTGAATTATTCTCTAAATGAATCTTAATTACAAATTTTCAAATTCCCCCCCCATCCCTGATCAATCAAATTGCCCCCTTGTGGGGCGTGTGCCCCACGTTGGGAAACACTGATATAGGCCTTCTAAAGAAAATGTGTCAATGGTCTGTGCTAATTATGAGAGCCAGGGGTTTGATTGATTAATTGATTGACTAGTTAGAGTGATCAGTCTGATTCATTGTTTATCTCAGTTATATTTTGATTTACAGAGACCATGTTCTGAGTGCTTCAAAGACAACAACAGGAGTATCTGAACCTGCGTTGGAGGTAAGTTTTATAACTGTTTTTGATTTCATTTAATTGGAGTCAGTGGCAAGGCACCCATATAAGCAATGTAAGCTTTGTTTATACATTTAAATTTGATTTTATATCTTACGTAGTAACAAAATGTAGTATAAAATTATCTCATTCTGCAGTCACTCTAAAAGTGTATAAATCTTGTCAATGTTAATATTTGAGTAATATCTCAAAAGAATAGAAAGGCATTTCTTTCTATGACAGTGTAAAGTGTCATGTAAGAAGCAGCTCCTTAAAAAATTACAACTTGCACTTATAATACATTTAATGCTTGTGAGGTTTCTTCATGCATGAAGGGTTACTCACTACTTGTTTATTCCACTCACTACTCACTAATTGTTTATTCCACTCACTACTCACTACTTGTTTATTCCACTCACTACTCACTACTTGTTTATTCCACTCACTACTCACTACTTGTTTATTCCACTCACTACTCACTACTTGTTTATTCCACTCACTACTCACTAATTGTTTATTCCACTCACTACTCACTACTTGTTTATTCCACTCACTACTTGTTTATTCCACTCACTACTCACTAATTGTTTATTCCACTCACTACTCACTACTTGTTTATTCCACTCACTACTCACTACTTGTTTATTCCACTCACTACTCACTACTTGTTTATTCCACTCACTACTCATTACTTGTTTATTCCACTCACTACTCACTACTTGTTTATTCCACTCACTACTCACTACTTGTTTATTCCACTCACTACTCACTACTTGTTTATTCCACTCACTACTCACTACTTGTTTATTCCACTCACTACTCACTACTTGTTTATTCCACTCACTACTCACTACTTGTTTATTCCACTCACTACTCACTACTTGTTTATTCCACTCACTACTCACTAATTGTTTATTCCACTCACTACTCACTAATTGTTTATTCATACAATTTTCAATTATACAATGTTCATTTTGCTTAAAATTAGGGATAGGTTACTCTCAATTTAAAAGACTTTCACACATAAATTGAAGTAATATATTTATTGTATCAATATTTTGCATTAGTGTAATATGGCAGAGAGGCTAGCCAATCAGTCTCTGGTTAAATTTTTTAACTGATTTGACTCCGGTTAGATATTTTTGCGGGGAGGGGAAAGAATGTGTTACATAGGTATATTTTACGTAAAAATTGTATGGTGGGATAAAGCAAATATTTCTAGATATTTGTCTCATATATGATAGTTACCCTCATATGTATATATATATCCATGGATAAAGTCGACATACATTGGTGTTTGGTTCCATATTGCTTACAAATCTAAGAAGGTTATGCCTCGCTACTACTTGGATGAATTATTGAAAAACAAGCAATAATATTGTTGTTTATTCATAGAAACAGATAAATAAAAAGAGAATGGTTAGAGAAAATTAGGGAATATATTTAAAAGTAATTTATCTTTCATTGGTTGCTGATTCATCGGTCCATGGGCTCATGACCATTGACCCAAATAAATAGTGCTGGAAAGTTTGTGGATTTTTTCCCCCCTCTGGGCCAGATCCAGAAAATAATTATTACACCACCAGGAGGGTAGATTTCTAAATATACACTGCTTCGAGCCACAGCAGTCAAAAATATGGTTCACTGTGCTCATTCCCTACCAATAATTGCCTACTGGTTATACTGAGCTTTTCTATTGCTCCAGGAATGTAACTTAATGTTCAAGGCAAAAGGCTAGTCCAGTAAAGCAAGTAGTCTACGGGAGAGAGGGACAGACTTGTTATGATAGCAAACTGCTGTCAATAAAGGGTGAGGATATGGAAGAGGTAGTCATATGATTCAATAGATTGTTCTGAGGGCACAATAACCAGACCAGTGGACTGGTCTTGTGGGAAATAAGTAACTGAGGCCAGGTGAAAATGAGCTGCAATTGACTGAATGCGTCAGAGTCATTGTGTCGTTCGACTATTCAAGTTTTTAGCCACCATTTGTCAAGTTGGTTGATATGCAACCTGTGCTGGGATAAAGAGTGAGTTAACCATCCTAACAGAGGCAGAGGACAGTTAGAGAATACAGGAAGCATGGTGTAATGGCCATTTACCAGGAAAAAATCAGAAATAAGTGCTAATCGCATGTCAGCACCTATTCAAGAGAATATAGACTTGTTAGTCCAGTATAAATGAACTCATAGGCGAGTTGACTACACAAGTAGTTGTAACTGGGATAACTTAGCATTGAGATTGTCATTTGATGTAAATTGCCACCAATGACATTAAAGTAATAAGGAAGAAGGAAGGACTCAGTCTTATGACAAGTTAACTTTTGATACATGGGTTACCATTGGTCAAGGGGGTTTTCAGTGACAGTTAACTACTCACTGGGGTTACCAAGAAAGAATTCCCACTAGACAGTTGGAGAGGGCAGTTGGTCCACAATTAGTTGCCAGAAGTCGACAGGGTTAGACTTGGGACTTGGAGCAAAGCAGTGCTCTAGTTCCCAAGGTACTAGTTTTTAGTAGTGAAATTTTAGAAACTAGTGAATAATTTCAGACCACGGCGCCTGTACCTGTCATATGAGAGATAGTTCGAGTCTTAAGGAAGTCAAAGTTATCATCACAGAGTTATCTGTAAGAAACCTACAGTTTCTGGATTAGAGTAAAGACAAGTCACCTAGCTTTCTAGACTTTGCAGTGAGTGAACTAGAGACATCATTAAATGATAAAGCAGAAATCTTTATCAATGGACCAGACTCAAGATGTGCTTGATCAGTCACGTCCTTAGTCACTATGCATTTATGATGGGTCTCAGCCATAGGAAAATAGTATAGCTAGTCTTCTCCTTCCCAGTGTTCTAAAATACATCTCTGGCTCCCTCCCAACCACACAATCACAGAGGGTGCATGCATATATACAAATAAAATTTGTATAGATGACATGCTACAAAGCTTCCATAAGAGAGCCTCAATATAATGTCATGCCATCTACTAAGGATTTCTGTTGCATGGACGGTTTGTCTAGTGGGCCATTAGTGAGACCCACAGTCATTTCGCATGCAGTAGTATATCTTTAATCATTAATATATAATGTGTACTTTCATCATTTCATCAGCTTATTCCTTGTTTTGTGTTATCAATGTTTTAGAACTTCTTGCAGGAAGCAAATGGTTTTGCATTGCTCTCGTATAATTCCCAGGGTGAGAAAATAACCAAGGTAACATGTGTACCATAGCTTTTGTGCTTTAGGGATTATGTGCATTGAGAATTTATTGCAGCCAGACAATTAATATCTCTAGAACCTCTCATGCAACACATTCCATGAAACTGTCACAGCACAGTGGTGCAATATGTTCTGTCTCGGATATCTATACTACAAGGACATAACTAGGATGGACAATTTTGAAATCACTGACTTGAGACAGTGATGATAAGGTATAGTAACCTCTAGAATACAAACTAAAGCTCCTCTGGAGCAGGCAGCATATGCTATATTGCAGCATTGTGAAAGAAAATAGGAACAAGTGGCAACAATATCTCAAATGTTTAGCATGAAATTGGCTAAATTGTGATTCATGGTCTAGAACATATAAAAGTCTGTACAACCTTCTCACGTGCAAAGATCTTCTTGCAACAGACCTTCTGAATGTGGGAGGCTGGCTTCTGGTATTGCACATATGAACAGAAAGCTGAAACTCATGGGTATTAAAGAAATCTTTGAGTTAAAGCTCCTCATTGTACACAGAATACCGTTGAGTAAATTTGAGTAAGCGTGATTGTTCAAATACTGTGTAGAGACTCAGATTCTGGATCCACCCGTGTCTTACCAAAAGGGTAACAAAGAATAGTCAATGTTACCTGCCAAGTGTGTCGTAAGAGTTTGAAAAGGTTTTGGGGTAAAGTTGGCTGTCTCATCCCATATATGATAACAGTGGCCCAGAAGTTATGGTAGAGTAAAACATTTCAGGCCAAAAGGTGCAGATATCACAGCTAGTCTGTAGACAATAACACAGTGTTTTTCCACACCATTCTCTTGACTACATCCTGATAATCTGCAGAAGTTTGAGAATTAATATAGAAGATTTTGGATGTATTGGCACCATTACCAGGTAGCAATTCCTCTTCTTTGAGAAAAAAGCAACCAAAGTCCAACTCAACTGAAAAGTGTTGCCCAACATAACAGTACACTAAAAATTATGCTGCTGTTTCCCAAGGGTACAGTGGATAATGGAATCATTTTCTTAACAAGATTTGTTCACCGGCAGCAAAGGACATCATCCAAGATTTGTGAAATCAACCCATTCAACTTGACAACCATTGCCTAACAGAGCTGTACAGAGAAATCTGGGTTCAGAATCCCAGGGACATAGACCATGAAACACAGACCATATTTGTCGATGGGTTGGAAGCTTATCACAGGCAGAGAATTCATTCATTGAAAATGCATGGGTTGAAACCCAGACTGGACATGGTTGATGGTGTAGCCAGTGAAAAGGACCTCATCTATGAGCGTGAAGCAACCAAGTCCAATTCGACTGACATCTGTTATCTAACTCTGCCACACAGAGAAAACTGGGTTGCTTATCTTAATGGCACATTACCCTCTATAAGTAGAATGCTTCTTCAATAGGCATTGCATTAACTGGAAGCTGAAGTCTCCTGAGTATGAAAGAAAGTTCTTGAGAAACCACCCCACTGCACATAGGAAGTAAGTGCAAGTTGCTTGCAATTCCTGGAAATTGTGACAAACAATAAAACATCTCAAAGAGATGATCAATGAAGTCATCTTCTTATATGAATTCTCTCATAACAAAGTATCTCTCACAGAGATAGATGAAAATTGAGTATCTCAAACATAATACCAGTTTGTCTCATGCATAGATTCACTCTGAGTAGGAGACTTCTTCTATTTGCATTGGACAGCAACTGAAGTGTTCTGGGTATGAAAAAAAGCTATAGAGAGACCACTCTGCTGAACATAAGAAACAAATACTAATTGTTCATATTTTCTGGAGATCAAAACAAACAAATATAAGAAATCAGAACATTTTAAATTAATTTGCTGTCATTGTAGGATGCCCAGGATAGATTAGAAAGTGTATGGCAGCAACTCTATGTGCCAGACAGTCAGAGATTGGATATGGCTATCAAATACAGCTGTAATAATTACTTCCAGAAATTAAGAGAGGTTAGTATGTTTCAGTTTATTTCAGTATACCCGGTATATAATAAATCATTAAAAATGAAAAATGTATCTCTTTTTTGTTTTCTTTCGGGGTAATCATAATGAATAGTTGCTGTGTCTGAAGTAACTTTTATGACCATATTTGTTCCAAGAGTAAAAATTTTACACAATGAGTATCAACCCTGTGTGCTGTTAGGGATCAAAATGAGAATAAAGAATGGCAAAACTGTAACCTACCATATGCCATAGGGTGTTACTAACGATGTTTCAGGGTTATTAAGAATATGTACAGCCTAGCAGAGTGCACCACCAGGACAAGAGACTGGATGTTACAGGTCTGTTGCAGTCAATCTTCAATTGTGGAAATGGCACTTGATGATGATGATTAAGAATAGGGTTGACGTGGTCAGCATTATACCAACCACCTTTACTTTACCCAGTTTGTTCTGCTGCACATTTCCTGAAACTGACCTGGAAACTGCTTGTGACCAAAATAATTCTTGCTCAACTGTGAGTTAAACATTGAACCTCATGGCAAGGAAGCCATAGATAACCACTGTACTAGTATGATTAATAATGAAATAAATAGAGTAAGATATGTTTTGCTGCTTTTGTGTGTCTGATAACTGATATGTGTGTACTTGTTATCTGATATTTGTGTATCTGAATTCTGTAGACCCTACCATTAGCAAATGTCTTGGTATGGTTGCCTCACCTAGCAGTCTCTTGTTCAATAACAGTATTGGTGTAGACCATATCATGGGAGATTCAACATATTTATTTTACAGGCTATTGAAAGATGGGAGTTTGTATCAGAGCTGATAGTACAAAGGGAAACATTAATATCACAGTTGGAAAAATTTGAAAGGCAGGCTTCAGATCCAAACAGGTTTTTTGCTAAAGGTTAGCCACAAATTTCATCTTAAATATGCTTCTTTTGAAGATATATTACAAACATACTTTGTGTTATCATGCTTACAGGTTGACGTATGCAGAACAAACTAGAAATTACTGAACTGTAGTGAGTTGTATTGAAGTCATAAGACACATACAGACTATGTGGTCAAAAATATATCAACATACATATTTAAAAATTGTTGCAAGCTTTGATGTGATGTCTGCTTACACAATAGTGGAGCATGAATTTCATTAATAGACACCTTCTGAGTAGGAAACTCCTCAAAACTTTGCCAATTTTGTAGATTTGAAGTTATGTAGGTAGAACCCACAATAAAAAGGCTCAGGAGAAACCCTGGTAAATTATGGGGAGATGTGTCCACATTTTTTACGAAACAAACCACACATTATTTAACTAAAAGAATTTTCGCTAAAGATGCATACACAGCAATATCCATTGATATGCACTGATAGGCCCCCCCCTTCCCCCTCTCCTGGAAGACCCCTGGTGGGAGTCTCAGTGCGTTGCGCGCAGAACAAATGATCTATAGCAGACTCTGCATGTTTTTTATCTCCGCGTCACGGAAGCTGTATCAAATCAAACCTAATATTAAAAAGTTGGAATGTGTGCACACATCTCCCCTTAATGAATTGAAACCCTCCATTTCAAACAGGAAATAAACCTCATTGCTGGTAATTCCTGTAGTTTTAAACAAATAAACAATAATGTTTACAGAATAGCCACAAAAGTTTTGAAGGCTTACATATGGTCACTAGGTAATTTCACATTACTATGTATACCAGTATATTGAAGCTTTTGCTAAATGACATTCACATTTACTAGTGCAAAGCATTATATATATAACTTTTTCTTCTGTTTCCATTCTCAAACTCCTGCAGATTCACTACATTAATTAATGCAGTTTGAAGAACAGAATGCATTATATCATGAACAACAGCTTAGCAATACCTTTCGGCCTGACACATTCGACTTTGGCATGGTTTTTGGGTCATTTTGACACTATGGAATGCATAAGACAACTCCATTCCCAAAATTTCCGTAGTCACTTCTTATGACATGCATAACAAATAACAGTTATTATTTTCTCCCCTTTCAGACCTTAACAACACATGGTGTAAAGACAGATTTTGTTATCATAGGATGATTCAAAATAACACACTGTGTCACAGTGTTAATTGTTTTATCCATAAATGATCTTCACTTCACATGCATATTTTTCCAGGATTGATTTGGGAGCATGATTTCTTGTCTTGCACAAATGTGAGGTGATATGTAATGTCTCCTGAATAGCTTGGATCATGTCATAACTATCTGAGCCAGAAGATTTATGTATGTATCGGAGCTGTTATGAAATTACCTTTATGTCAGACAGCTACCCAAGTCTAGCTTTGTTAATTCTTACCCCTGTGTCTTGAGGGCTTCTGAATTCATACATTTATTACTGTGTATATAGCCTATATGTCTATCTATTTATCTATTGTTTTTTTCTCTATTTATACTGTGAGGATTGAATAATGATCAGTTTTCTGGCTTTTGAACATTTGGTCGCTTGATATGTAGTAACGCTGTGCCGTGTTAGAACGTTGGTAACTCTTTCAATTCACCTACTTCTTGGTTTTCCTCTGTATTTGGGTGTTTCAATTTTCAGGTTGTATGATCTTTTACTGGCCAATAGGGGTTCATTCTCTTTAGGAGGATGCACCACTCTAATCTTCTTTTTTCAATAATTGACCACTGATGTTGGTCCAACAGTTCTTGTAATCTGATTTCTAACATGATCTCTTCTAGTTCTGTTTGCTGCTTTTCTTAGACATCTCATTTCACAAGTAGTAAGTTTTTTCACTTTTCCTTTAGTTAGTGTCCGTGTCTGACAGTGAAAACACAATGCTGGGATGAATATTGAATTTATGATTTGCTTTTTGGTTTCCATTGGGATAGATTTGTGTGTTTCAAAATTGGTTTAAGTTCATAATTTACATCGTTGACTTTTGGAATTCTTGTCTCAAGCTCTCAGTCTATTCTTCCATCGGCTGTAAAAATGCTCCCTAGATATTTAAATTCCAGTTTCAGTAGATGATAATTTATTTCTATGTTAATTGCATTGGGTTTTCTGCATATAGACATTAAATTACTTCTGTTTTTATCTGTGTTGACTGGGTCAAAGGGCATTAACCCATGGACTGCTGGATCAGCAACCAACCCTCTGTGTTGACCTTCATGTTGTGATTGAGGCCGCTTTAGTTTAGTAGGGTTACGTGATCTTGCAGCTCTTCACTTGAACTATTGAATAGGCTCTAATCATCAGTAAAAAATATATATGCCCCTATGTACTCATATTAATATACTGTATGTAATTAATTATTTTTTATCTAATTTTTATTTATGTAAGTATTTGTCAATGAAAGTTCTTACAGAAAAGTAATTAAAATTACATAAAATAGTAATACTATAATAATAAAATATAAGTAAATAACATATAAATGGCATTAAATCTGCTTTGTGTTCCATAGATTCTAAGAACAGCATCTACAGACTAGAAGAGTCTAAGCAAAGAGCTCATTTATATAAAGTAAGTTGATGCATATCAATGATCAGTTTTTATCATTGAATTAGTGAAGTACCAGACAGAGACTGGGAGTTTATAGCAAAGTTGATAGTCGCAGTGAAAGATCAAACAAGTTTGATCATTTAAAATTAATGCTTATAAAACTGATTGCGACATACTGCTGTCCTGCTAAAAGTATGACTACTGTTGTCCATTCTTCAGTCAAATTGATAAAAATATTTAACACATTAGTTACCACTTCAGATATCGAATATGTTGGACGATTGACACTAATAAAATGCCAACACAATGTTGTTTATGCATTCTCTGGACGACTACATCATGCTGCAAATACAGTAGGACAATTGTCCTGCTGCAATAGAGTTCTAGTGGCAGTTTGAGAATGAACGTTTAAAACAAACCAGACAAATGTTTTCTAAAAACTACCCTGAAGGGAAATTTCAGAGTTTCAAATTGTCTTATTGGTATCTGACTTAGGAACTGATGGTAGTGTGATTTGGACAAACCAATGGGTGCTGATTGTTCCTGTGACTTCCTGATTAAATACACTTCTCACTCTGCTCCACAGCTGTCCAGCCCTACATGTACTATATTTCATACCGATTCCATTTTCTTATAGCAGATAAGTATTATCAGTTGCAGTCTCATTGTTCAGTAGCATTCAATAACAACTTCTGCACTGCACCATTTATCAATCATTAACTGAATGCATTGCATTCAGGTGTTTCTGCTCTCTATTTACTGGAAATGGTAGCATGTTGAAACTGTTTAGATGCATCTGATAAACAGGAAGTTGGAAATAACTATTGATGTCATCTGCTCCTAATACCTCTGGGTGTTTTTTACTTTTGGAGCATACACTGAGAGTAGAATGGAATAATTTAGAAAATGAAGTCTCAGGCAACATTGAAATGGTGTCTGCAATGGCCTCATCCTCCATCCTTAAACTGTATGTAATTGTCCGGCATGATCTGTTTTATTTGACAGTGACCCTACTATTAACATCTGCTCTTCTACTCTAGTCATATTGCTATGTTGCAACTGCTTTCATTAACTCTTTCAGGATGGAATTAGCTAAGTATTTGCTATGGAAGGTCATATAAGGTATCAAAAGACAGATAATTGAATGTGGAATCCATATATCCTACAATATAAGAATTGTAACAACAAAATACAAAAATGACACCACAAACAGGGATGTTAGATGAACAGAAATTGTTTTTGAACATGCATTTTGTTCTACTCACCATCAAATTTACATAATTAGTTTATTTGAAGTAAATCTATCAACTGCCAAGTGCGTTATGCCACTTTTTGTGTTTCGTGTCAAATTTAAGAACGGAACAAAATATTTTGAAACTTTTTGAAATATTCCCATGTATTGGATTTCCAAAGTTTATCTTTATTCCACTCAATATTATCAGTAGGCCTAACTCTATTTTCTGTATAACTTAGTGCAAGATTATCATTGCTTTCACTAGCCTATCGGATTCTTCAGAAACATTAGCAGTGGGAACAGTTTTCAAATTTATCAGTTATTTTTCCTTACCAGATTAGGTCTAGGCCTATTTCTTTTCTAGTGTTCTACAAGAAGAGATCTTCATTATCAAAATAAAAAACACTGTTGCTTTCACTTGAAATAATATTTCCAATTATAAAACTCAAAGAATAATGAAGCCAGATGTTTGCCAAATCTTTGAGCTCTCTTACTAGTGAAAAATGAAACCATTTTGCTAATTTCATAAAAGCTGAACCTATCTTGTTGGAAGTTTAATTCAAAATAAATATGTCATACATGTAACCACACAGCACCACGATGGTTTCCTTTCGTTAGCCAGATTTCTAAATGTCAATCTGCTAAATAAGTTAATTTTTGTCATTTACAATCCCCCGACGAAGACAGATGTGTCGGGCCATTGGTGCAAATAAAACGGCCACACACCACATTTCCATTAACTGGATTACATTCTGCTGGAAATCTAGTAGGACCATTGCCCTGCTACAAGAAAGACTCAGTGGGAGTTTGAGAATGAATGTTGAAGAAGAAGAAGATTTGCGATCCAAACAAAGCAAATTTAGATGGCAAATCTGCAAGAACGATATATCGCAGATTCGTCTGGAATGATCTGGGACAATATATCGTTTTTACGGATGGATTGAGTTAATGGAAAAAGCTGAGAAAACCCCAGCACTTCCGAAAACAATATGCTGTCATTGGTGGATGTAATGACAAGTTATTGCAATGTAAACTGAGAGTTAAGAATACTAGTGATGTTTATTCAATATTTTATGTGTATGCTTTTGTTGACATTTAATTTAAGTACTAAAATATTTGTTTGCTAGCCTAGTTCTACTAGTCCATTGATGGCATGCCACAATTTAATGAAGATATAGATTTTTCACATTTGTATGTTTATTTTTGCAAGAAGTATTTCTTTGACTATGATTATTGTTACACAGATAGATGGCAACAATTCCTGTCTCATATGTAAACTTTGACCATGTCCAAGAGAAACTAAGTCATAATGTTTAGCTTTCAAGAATATGCTGTGCCCCTCTGAAAACTTTAGCATAGGCTATGTATTTCTCTTAATGTTTTTATAGTGTATTTGAATAAAATAAGGTTTGTTTCAGTGTGTATATTGTTTCAGTGCGCTGTGACAATACTTACTGTTATAGTATTTTCATGTGTTACACCCCTATGTCAGATACAAGATTAAATAATAGTGTATGTGTTAAGTGTTTGCAATATATATTCATGTACAGAGCTGGTGTATCACAGTGGAAGTTTCAGATTAAATTCCTAGTATAGTCCATTCCTTATTCTACTGAGCTTAAAACTATTGTGCAGATTTGTTGAGTTATCTAGAAAATGTGAAATCATCAATCATATGATATAATTTATATTTTGCTGATATATTCAGCTGCTGGAGGCTATTCAGCTATTTTTGAGGGCATTATGAGTTGGGAATATTGATGTTGACCAGTTTTTGAGTGCTGCTAAAACCATTTGGTATAATACATTATTATTTTCTGTTGATATTAGAAAGTGATGTAATTGAATTATTGGGTGAGTAGAATGGATGGCATATACTATGGTTATTACAAACAATTTTGTTTTAAATTTCTGTTGTTACTATTTATCAATGACGATTAAAAATATTAGTTTGATCAAATCATCAAACACAAAATCCTTCAGTGTATAGGAGTGTCATTCTGAAACATCAACACAAAAATTTTACCAAGCCTCTCTGTTATCATTTCTTTGTTTGAGTGTAGATAATCTTAATCTTGTCCAGTCTTTAATATTGTCAATCCATACTTTCTTATGACCTCCTCTTCTTCTTCTAACCTCAACTTTCCCCTGCAAGATATTTTTGGAAAGAGAATCGGGCCTCATTATAGAATCGAATTTTGGAAAGAGAATCGGGCCTCAGAATCGGGCCAAACCATACTTCACAGGTAAATCTTGTTGTTTCTTTTCTTTAAATTAGCGTCATATTTATTGTTACCTTGTTTGATGACATTCAATAGAGAACAGTCAGTTTATTTTTACTGATACACATACGAAACATATTCCATTATTTGTCATCAGAAAATTGATGCTCTTGATGGTGAGATAAAGGAAGAAATAGAGTATATACACAACCAGTTTCATGATGTTATCACGTACAAGGTAATTTAGTATAAACAATTACCAGTTAAATATTTGCTGATTAATATATGATATGACTAAGTTCTTTTTTTGTTCATCTGGAACATGTTTAGGATCTAAACTATATCTTCCTCTTCTGTGTTTGTTCTTAGACTACTGTAGATTAGCAGGATGTAGTCAGGAGAATAGAATGCTTTGCCATGATTTACAGCTTGGCTGCGATATCTGTGCCTTTTGGCTTATGCTTATATCTGCAGTAGTTTATTTTCTATAAACTTGACTGTGTTTTGTAACTCATACAGAGGTCTGTAAAGTTTTCTCACATTATTGTTTCTCTGGGACTGTGTGTCTCCCTCAGAATTTCATATTTATGCGGTTATATACCGGTAATAGAATAATATGCTCTGCAGTCTGAGATGCCTACCCACATGTACACATGGCTGTGTTGTCAATTAGGAACTTTGTATATATGTGGCTGTGGGGTTGTCTGAAGAGTAGAATGACAACTTGTTCTGGCTGTTTTGATCATCTGTTTCTTTTGATGGTAGTATTAGCACATTGTATCATCAACAGCACCTTTCTTTAGCCAGACTATCTGCTTTCTTGTTTGCAGCTATTCCACAGTGTGATTGTATCCACTGCACAGCTATCATGCACTGACTACTTGGTTCAGTTAATAGCATTTGTAGGTCTGATAGTTTTTGGACCAGATTGCTTGGACTATTGATCTTGCATTTGTCAGGAAAACTACAGTCTGTGGGCCAAGATCAGCACTCAATAGTTTTTCAGTTGCCACATTGACTGCCTGGATTTCTGCATCGTAATTATGACAGAATTTTCCTATTGTGGCATTGATTACATTCCTAGAATTGTTATGTGGCTGAGTTAAAAATACAACTTTCATTGTTTCATTTTTCTTTTTTACTCACTCTGCCTAGAACATTTTTTTCATTTATTATGTGGTTACATTGTCAGTTCGAAACGTATTTGCAACTTCAACTTTTATATTTTGTCATATCTTAATATTTAAATAAACATAAAAATGGTTTCAATTGAAAGTTTAATAGAAGTACTTTATTTCAAGCCTAAATTTGATGTATTACAAAGTTGATTTTGTGAGTTATTTATTATATTTCTGCAAGTACTATACAAATTATTTTTTCCTTATTTTACCCACCACCCACCCCCCTTCTCAGTGTACTCAAGTCTTAGCTTTTTTTACATTCATTTCATTTAGTTACACATGTGTTATTTATTACATTTAGTTACTTTTAATTATTAAATTACATTTAATACACATTAACAACAATAGTTACATTTGTGTTTTAAACCTCGCAAGTATATCTTTGATTGAAAGTTTAGTCTAAATTTGCAAGATACAATACATCATTTTGTGAATTATCAGATTTGGAGAACAAAAAACTGTACTTTTAATAGTTTTTTAAGAGTACCCATATTGTTTTTTGTCTATAATATACATCAAAATCAAGCATTGTCCGCAGTTATAATTAGGAAACGTTTAGGAGTTATAGCAAAAAATTCAGAAGACAGCATTCGTGATTTGAACAAATGCAAAATGCTCAAGTTGCAAAGCAATTAGCTGCCAGCTGAATGGATCTGGTTCAAATCTTGTCTATTGCATTAAAAATTTTTCCCCAGTTATAGGGTAAAATATATTTTTGTGTGTGTAGTTTGAGAATTTACATAACCCAACCAGCATTTAATGCAAATTCTTGTTGTGAGAGTTTGGTAAGTACAAATTTCATGTCCCAAAATAGTTTGCTCTTTTTATACATTGCAGTTTATTTTTATATTAAATTTTTACTATAAAAATTAACAGATTTACTGAGTCAGTCTCATGTAGGCCTGCAAGTAAAAATATGACTTGACTGGCAGGATTTAGCCCATGGGGTCATATTTTAATTGAAGGGTTCATATACAGTATATGCATATAGTCACATCAAAATTGAAGTAGTATAATAGCTAGCTACAATGAGCTCATGAAAAGAGTCTTAAAATGTCATAAAGGATTGACCTCATTGTACTCAAGTTTCCCCCTATGTACTCTGTCACTCTCAACAAAGTAGCATGTCACCTTCTGAGTGTGCAACTCATATCATGTAATTCTGTAGTTTCATGTGATATTTCTCAGGAGTTTCAGAAAAAATTCTTTGTAAACAAGTTGGTCACAAGCATGATCTTTGATCAAGCCACATGTTCAGAACTAACTAAGATTTGGGAAGAGTATGTCTATACATTTGAACATGATACAGTGGAATCATCTTATAATTCATATGTGAATAACAATTTTTCCTATTTTTATCCAATAAAAAAATCAAATTTTCGAATTTATCCAATAATTTAAAAAATCCCCAATTAGTTTATTCTTTAATGTAGATAACAAATTTTTGGTTATTATATAAATATTTTTTGGTCCAAACACAATTTTCATAAAGGGATCACACTGTATTAGGAGGTGGGTTTTGGAACATCTCATGGAAAGCCACTATGTCAGTATAGAGAAGTACACAAAACTTCTGCACTGTATACACATGTTGTGACTAAGGAGGTTTATGTAAAGGATTAATAACATTCTGTAAACAAGGCACAGTGGTTAGAGTTGTGGTCTCATACCTGTGAATCTAGGGTTTGATCTTCAGTAAAGACAGAGTTTTTTTATATTGGAGTGTAAATTAAAAAACCCACACTGAACATGACGTGATGACAGCAAATAATCTTTATCACATAGGCCACTCAAAAACTCCCTGCAATTCTGTAATGGAAAAATGCAATTGTAAACAAGCTGCTTCAGAAATTGCTACTTCAAGAATTGTCATACGGTACTTATATCATCATGCAATCTTCCAGTTGATGAATCTATGCTACTTAAACTTATAAAATATTACCACTACTACTAAACTATCTTGTTCCCAGTAAAGCATAGTGATAAAATTGCTGCTTTACACTGATTTCTATTGTATCTTACTTTCTGATCTGTGGAGTCGTGAACTTTCACACTTTTGTCCCTTTCAGGTGATAGTAGATGCATATCTTCTTCAGCCGTTTTTTTTGTCTGCATATATAGTGTTATTGATGAAGGTGTTTGGTGTAGGGCATTCAATAGTGTAGCGTTTTATTCTGTTCTAGCTATGTTTTTTTTTAAATTTCTTCCCATGGAGCTTAGTGATTGGCAATTGAGGAGTTAAAATCTGTTTTTCCAATCTACAAGAGTCAACCATAGTTATATCAGTTTATATGACCTTTAAACAATTTGGGCAGCCTGTGACCATCTCTGTTACCATTGGATTAATGAAGCATTTACAGCTTCAGTTTGAGATAACTCTTGCTACTCTTTTTCAATTTCATTTTATCATGGATTACTTTTCTTTCTAAAGTTATCTCGGTCTTATCTTTAGTGATCTATAATTAATGCTTTAAACTCATTATTATTCTGTGTTAATTCGGAAACTCCTGTATATTCTTTTTACAGTCTATGCAATGTGGCATTGGTTATCATGTCTGTTCACAGTATTCTGTCTCGTATGTTGTCAATCATTTCCTATATTAATACCCCAAATGCCACAATGGCAAACTGTCCAGTATCTTCACTCTTGGTCTTTCCTACCCCTCTTGCTCTTCAATTCGCTTGTTGTCACAATGTTTTCCATCTTTCCTTTTTTAATGAGGTGTCTGATGAAAGTGGACTATCTTCTTCTGACTCCCTTGCATATTAGCAGGATTTGTTATGGAGAATATAATGCGTTGTAGCACTAATGTTGCTATGAATCATTGAACTATTATTTATGAAATATGTACAGTGTTATATGTTAATAGTTATAAAAGGCATGTAAAACTGTAGTCTTGACCTGCACAAAAAAACATTTGTCATCTGAGAGTAGTATTAAACTGTAGTCTTGACCTGCACAAAGAAACATTTGTCATCTGAGAGTAGTATTAAACTGTAGTCTTGACCTGCACAAGGAACATTTGTCATCTGAGAGTAGTATTAAACTGTAGTCTTGACCTGCACAAGGAACATTTGTAATCTGAGAGTAGTATTAAACTGTAGTCTTGACCTGCACAAAGAAACATTTGTCATCTGAGAGTAGTATTAAACTGTAGTCTTGACCTGCAAAAAGAAACATTTGTCATCTGAGAGTAGTATTAAACTGTAGTCTTGACCTGCACAAGGAACATTTGTCATCTGAGAGTAGTATTAAACTGTAGTCTTGACCTGCACAAGGAACATTTGTAATCTGAGAGTAGTATTAAACTGTAGTCTTGACCTGCACAAGGAACATTTGTCATCTGAGAGTAGTATTAAACTGTAGTAAACAACTCTTTATACCGAATTTTAACAGGGTATGGGCTCAAAATATATAATTTATTTTTTATTTTGGCTTGATAGACATATTCTTTTGGAAGTTGGCCGATATGGTTGAACCATTAACACGTGATTCCTGGGATTGGCATTAGCTGCTAAAGAGTTTTCAACTCAGCAGCTTTAGATCAGTGGTTCTCAATGGGAACATGAAAACTTGCGGGGAGAGGGACATCATCGAGACTTGAGAGGGGGAGGGGGAACACAGAAAAAAGTTTGAATTCGAGTGGACTACATGATAGCAATTATAATAATTATATTGAATATAATGTGACACTATCTATGTCAGTAATTCTCGAAAAGATTTACTGGGCCTTAAAAAAAGTTAATGAATTTTATCGGAAAAAAATGTATATGGTCCCAGGAGGCCACAGAAACAATTTGTCCCTAACGGGGGCCATGGTAAAAAATATTTTGAGAACCACTTCTCTAGATATTAAACAACAACAATTGTTAACTTGCTTAATTAATTGGTTTTAAAAATTGAGCAATCAAGATGTATCATGAAAACAGTATGTAAGGAGTACATGAACACAATTATATTTTAAATTTGCAGGGCCGGCCGTACATTGACAAGATGAAGTGGGACAGGACAGAAATGTTGTATTGGCTGTCTGAAGAACGCAAGCAGAATGGCATCAGTTATGAATCAATAACGCAAGGATTAAATCTTTCTCTCAAACCAGTACAGCGTCTATCTATCAATTCATCAAAACTTGTACAATTGTGAAAATCAACTCAAAATTATTTTAGATTTGTTGGGGAAGCACACGCCAGAATAATACTCAAGAGTTAAATAAGGAGTATTGTACTGGTGTGATAAACAGAGATCTCAACGTAGTGGTTGCTGCTACTGAAAGAAGCACCACATTAACTATCATTAACGGTAGTTCCCACTGTTCCTGCAAGGATGAACTCCCGTGCGTTAGCACACACGTTGTTATCCCTTAGCGCACAGAGTTTTGGCTTGGCGCACAAGACTTATAAAAATATGTGTAATAGTTTCTATAATAAAAAATGGAACATGGTTTAAGTAGAACATGCTGAAGAAGATACACTTTTTTTAGGTAGAAGTTTGCCCAGATGAAGTGGTGTTCGAAATTTATCACATCACAGTGATATATTTTCGCTCCTAAGCACTTTTGTCTTAGAGGGGGGAACATTGGAGTCCCATGTTGTCTTGTTGTATGAACAATGACTAAAGAAAGAATGAGGCATTTCTGAAAAATTAGAAACATATAATTAGCTTAAATCTCTGTTGTTTTGTTGTTGTTGATATCAAATTGCTGCTGAGTTGATCTATTATTGTCAGGGCTTAATGTCATTCTTAAACAATGCAGATCTTCTGAAGTTAGCCTAGCGATCTGTACGGTAAATTAGCAATTGTTATGGGTGTTTGTAAAAAGTTTTTTCTTTACAGTTTAGAGGGAAGTTCAGACAATGAGGAGCAGCTCGATTGTTTAGTTAGTATGAGAGCAGTATCTACACACATGCAGCTGCTGAAGGACTGATACCGTTTTAGTGACTATAAACTCTAGCGTGTCCTATTGGGACATGAACGATAAGGGAGTGATTTGTCCTGTATAGACTACTTATATGGCCATTGTCTTGTAGTCGCGTCATTTCACAAAATACTTTTCTACAATTCATTCTATTTGCCCATCTGTTCTACCAGATTTTCCTTGTGCTGATTCTGAGTCTGTTGAACTGTTCTCATGCTGCAAGATCTTCTGTTTTTTTTGAGGCCACTCTATCAATGTAAAATGCAAAATATCAGCATTTTATTACACCACTTCAAGCTCTATACAAGCCAATTGGTGTTTTATACCTGGAAATTGTACAATATTATTTCATTTTTCAGATCTGATAATACCGCCGAAGACGGATGTGTTGGGCCATTGGCGCAAATAAAACTGCAACACAACGCATTTCCATTCTCTGGACTACATTCAACTGGAAATCTTGTAGGACCATTGTCCTGTTACAAGAGAAATCCAGTGGGAGTTTGAGAATGAACGCTGAAGAAGAAGAAGAAGATCTGATAATATTGTTGTATGCTATATATTTTATGTATAGGTGTTTTAAAATGTTATTGTCAAAGGATGCATAGTTTCAGCATGATTATATAATTTTACAGTAATAAATCAGCAGTAAACATGACCGTTTTATGATTGCTTATGCCATAGTTTATTATGAAAGGGACAAAATAATTTTGTCATAAGGGACTTTCCAGAAATTACGTTAACGGGTTTTTGGCAAATTATGACACACCCCGACGCCTGCTCTTTGTCAACACATGTCAAGAATCTGGGGTCCCTGCTTAATTAATTTTAACACCCCCCCCCCTCTCCCATTTGTTTTGCAAATTACTACAAATCAACATGAGTTGTTTCAATTTATATTTAACTGGGTAACAATAAGATATTGTTAGCATCGACATTTATCATAAACCTCCCCCTTACCAACAACTGTCAAAAATTTTCACGTCCCCGCCCCTCCTCCATTTATCATGTAATTTATGGACAGCCCCACATAGAATAGTTTTAATAAAATATAACTTTCATCCTGTTATTCTTCCTGTCCGGCTCTGTGGTGAAGTGGTACAGAGCGCGTCTGTGACGGTCACGGTACCGAGTTTGATCCACACCACAGGTATTGGAGCATCCGGACCGTTCAGAAAGCAATGGCAAACTACTAAACGTATTTATATTGCTTAGAAAGTCACTACAGTGTTAATTTTAAATTAACACTTCAACAGAAAAAAAAACTCAGTTCTTACTGGGGATCGAACTCTAGACCTCACGGGTGTGGAACCAAATTTCTAACCTCTTAGCCATGCGCGCATATGCGTCACACTATTTCGTCAATTATCTGGAGAAGTCGCATCCCTTCGACTTTACTCTCAAGTAAGGTCTTCAACAATTTGTTATGTCTTTTAATTTGTCAAAAATACTTTATTTGAGTATTTTTATAAAATACTGTCGTTGAAGAATATATAACTGGAGGGAATTTGACGTTACCACTGCACAATTTCGACGCACTCATGTCGGCGTCCTGACCACTTGTTAAACATAGTAATAAAAAAATCACATGTCCATCAACAAGAACCTATAACAAGATCATTGTAAGCTATCTCTCAATAAATTATACATCACTTTATGTTGAGAAATTTCAAAAGCCGAGTGCTCCTTGACCAATGACTTTTAATTTCCTGAGAATTGTCAACAACGACAAAGGGTGAGTGCTCGCGCATGAACTGTGGAGTAACTACAGCAGAGTACTCAACCGTCAGCACAAATATAACTCCTGTAGCATTATACGACATTTTCTTTCACTTAGCCATTCACGCGCGTATGGTGGGGGGGGGGGGTTGTGAATCCCCAAGATTTCGTTTCTACGTTTGCGAGAAATAGAATATTCAGGATTTTATTTTCGAGTGGAGAGTGGAGAAAATACAGTAATGGTGTGAGAAATCTTCGGCTATTGAACAACTGATGAAGAGAACTTTGAGTCTCTGGCATTCACCATTGATCACTGGCTTCTGACATTCTTAGCTGAGTTCCAGAGAAACGGATGCAAGATTCCGGAGACCGGGAAAGTTGGATGGAAAAAAAATATCGCGAGAAGGAAACTTTCTTAAGCAGTATGGGTGGCGAGACAATGATGTCTCTCTTATTCATTCGCGTGAAACCAAAGCTACTCGTCTTCGCCAGAGCTCTTCGGATATTGCAGAATTATTGTAAGGATGGTCCCTCAAGACAGACAAAGATGCTGAGACTAATTGATAAAATATTACTTCGTTTCCGCGCGTGTTGTTCCTCCTTGTTTTTGGAGTCGAGAACTACAGCCCTGGGGCTATTTGTTCTCTATGTCCATTTCCTGCTCAAGAAGATCGTGAATTACGAGCGCCCATTTTATTCCTGTCACAAATAGCTCTTCAATGGCGACCTTAATGCTGTTGACCTCATGAAGGATCACGACACATCACATCTTATAGAACCAGTCAAGCATTTGTCTCTCACTATTTCTTAAACATAATTCTGCAACCCTGTTCATAATTTCGTAGTTTGTATGTTATCGTTTTTTCCCCTCTATCCGCCACACACTTGAAATATTTCTGAATGAGAGTTTCTTGGTGAAATAAATGATCCCAGTGAGTAAATTAGTTAAGTGTTTGAAGAGATGTCAAGTGAATCGAGGTCACGACTGGAGACTCTTCCAGAGAATCATCTTCATAATGAGATCATCATTTCCTATGAATTAATGAAGAGTCTGAAGAAGATTGTGTGAGAGAGAGAGAGAGAGAGAGAGAGAGAGCCACATAATGATAGTCTGACCAAACTTGGTAAAAAGAGCTCGTCGTTATAAGGATCGGAAACTTAAATTTCGCTTTTAGTTTCCTTCCTGTTCTTATTCAGCTTCTTGCGCAATTACCGGTATTTCATATTTATGTCCGGTGGTCTATGGTGTCATAGATATTGGAAAAAGGTGAAGCTGCTTGTTCAGAACTGTACTAAGGTGAAGTACATGGCGACACCGCACATGTGTGAATGAACGATACATTTGTGTCGCAGTTCTATGTGAATTAATTCTCCCAATAAATTGTAGACCAGGTTTGATGATTTATAACCAGATTTATGAAATATAAAAGAAAAAGATAGATACCTCGTATTTAACTAAAGCAAGCATACTTCTCATGCATGCATACATTAAAGCAGTATGTACTATTAATGGGTCGGAATTTAGTACTGTTGGTGTGTCTGTTTTACATGAATGCAAAGATGTGCCTAACCCAATGAGCAGGGCCGGTCTTATGCCATTAAAACCTATGCGGCCGCAGTGGGCCCCGCACTTTCATAGGCCAATATATTCATATTATAATTTATTTATTATCCTCTTTCCTACCCAGACTGGGCCCCGCAATTGTTAGGGGCGGCCCTGCCAATGAGGTAGGAAACGATTAACCTGTTGGAGGTACTTTCTGCGAATAAAATAATTTATGAGTAATACATTTCTATGTGCGCTTGTGCACAGCAAGATATATATATATATATATGTATATATAATATAATGATGAATGGACATAAGCTTGAGGTGGTGAATACCTTCAAATACCTCGGATCTAATATATGCAGCGATGGTAAATGCAAAGCAGAACTAAAAATAAGGCTGGAGATGGCTTTAGCGTCCTTGTCAAGGCTAACTGTGATTTGGAAAAGCAACATCAGTGTTTGAGTGAAAATCAAACTGTATAAGTCGCTAGTGCTTTCTGTTGTGTTGTATGGTTGTGAGAGTTGGACATTCACTGCAGACATGGAGAGAAGATGACAGGCTTTTGGGTACAAATGCTACAGACGAATTCTACGAATTTCCTATAGGGAACATAAGACTAATATCTGGTATATTATATCTGTACGTAAAAAAATAAAGTAGAGATGTGTCCAGGTGTTCAGGAGCCATTGATTTCAATAGTGAAACGACGAAAACTAGCATGGTTCGGACATGTATGCAGACACGATTCCTTGTCAAAAACAATACTGCAGGGAAGAAGCAGAGGAGGACAAATAAAGGCATGGACAGACATCAAGGAATGGACAGGACAAGATATTTCCACACTCATCCACATCGCTGAGGATATAATTCGCTGGAGGACTCTGTGTGCTGAAGCATCCGATGTGGTACCCCTACGACCCTGAAGGGTTATGGGTTTATTGATATATATATGTGTGTGTGTGTGTGTGTTCGTCCATCACAGGTGATTTTTTTTTTTACATCCACATTTGAAAATTACGTTAGAATTATGACCATGCATAATAGTTCGTACATGGCAACTGAGCCCTATTTGATCTGTAAATATTCTTGGACAGTTCGGACATGAAAAGACCACTGTAGGCGGATTTTGGTATATCCGTGACTTTCTAGCTACTCTCCGCTGTTGGGCTGCAGCATTTCTCCTCTTTTCACAAGATGATGCGCTCTTTTTTTATATTGTAGAGCGACATGTAGATCTATTTTGTGCAAGTTCTTCCCGTGTGTCTTGGTCTATTTCAAACGCTTTCAGTGAGGTCTTTAACTAGTCCCATGTAGCGCTTATTTTGGCAACTTTGATATCGTTTACCCTTCTCCAGCTCACCATAGAGAAGTATCTTTGACAGACGATAGTCTGGCATACGTACCAAATGACCTGCCCAACGAATCTTAGTCTGCATCAGGATAGTGTCAATGCTGGAGATTCCAGATCTGTCAAAGACAGTGGTCTTATCTTGCCATCTGATGTTCATAGCTTTTCAGAGACAAGTTGTGTGAAAGTGATTGAGTTTTCTCACATGACGTCTATACACAGTCCATAATTCGCCAGCGTATAACAGCACTGGAAGTACCACTGCTCCGTAGACTTTCAGCTTAGTCTGTAGGTTAATGCCATTTCTACGCCACACATTTGCGTACAAATATATATATGGTTCATTGTTTACAGTTAAGGACACATGTAGAAAGTCACATGACACATACACAAAGAGAAATATAGTAGTGTCGTAGTGGAATGTTGACTCTAAAAAGTGACTTTTCTCAATGGCGTGTAAAGAATATTATTACCATAAGTTTAATCATTACAACACCACCACATATAAGAAGCAAATGGACATTATAATTAGTATTGACGGCACGTTATTTCAAGTGTCGCTCCACTACATAAACACTCTATAATCTGAGCCTAGTCCTAAGGGACGACCGCTAAAACTGGTTCGCTCCAATGCTAGCATGATGTTATTAGATAACACAGCGGAAGGATATTATAGTGCAAATTGACGAAGTGAAAAACAATATTGCTGCTTGTTACAGCCATGATAAGGAATACAATTATTGCTTCTCAAAGATATCCCATTTACAAATTAATCAAAGACGTAACTATGGGTGGCGGGTTTGTAGTGTTAAAACACTCCCTCCCGATCCTAGGAAAGTGGAGATGACATTTAGTACTAGGGAACAAGTTAAGATACTGTACACCCCCTCCCAATGGCTTCCCAAAATATCATGACCATGTAAGTGTGTTAATTATGTGTAGAGCGTACATCTTTTCTCATTTTCTCGCTCTTAGCAAAGTCGTATCTACGAACATGAACTTGATTCTTGATTAGAAATCAAATGTATGCCCACACCCAATGGTTCATCAGATCATCACCATTGTACATGGGACATCATTGTTGAATATGACTTACTGATAGATTGAACGCATATGAAATCAAATATCTAAACATAGAAATATATAATATAAGTAAGGACCATGGCAGCAACCTACGGTCGGGGAGGTTGCTCTCCCAACTCTTCATGTAATAATAAGCCGCATCAACTATTAGGTGGGATGGCCAGTTCCTTTCCTTGTCGTCGTTACCTTTCTGAACGCATGTGTTAGATATTTATTTACAGCTGAGTCGACTGGAGGAGAGGTCGTGTCAAGTGAGAAATCATAACACGGATTTTTTTGGTTTAACCAAACGTGGTTTCGAACCTGGGACTCTGTAACCCGGTGATAGCCAGCAAGCTCACTATCAATTAGACTACATCGCGCCTCCTATAGAATATACAGGGCTGTAAAAAGTCTTCATTAAAAATGGAGGAGGGTTATCTAAAAGAGAAATAATTTGCCCATCTTCGAATGTAATTCCCTCTTCGTGATAAATTGGATGACATTTTGTGGAGAATTGTTAAGGAAAAAAAGGGGTGGTGGGGAGGATATTTACCATCTTTTGTCAAAACTATTAGTACTAAAAGTCATATTCTAATTTCGTAAAAGCGAGAGAGGTTGAACTCCGCATTCCTACGGGCTTGATATAGTGAGGTTGAACACTCCAACCCCTCCCACATCTACGGGATAAATGATACCCATGCTATTCCTGGAATGTCTGATATTAAAGAAAAAATATTTGCTAGCATATCTTATTCGGGACGTAGCCATCAACCCAACATTTTTGACTGTAGTGATTTTCTAAAGCAATATAAATGCGTCTGTAGTTTGTCATATATGTTTGTTATTACCTCTCTATTATTGTGCGTGCCTATTACGTAAGTATTGCGTCTGCACGAGCATTGTGTGTGTGTTTGTGTGTTTGAAATGGTAGCCTACCTACTCTTCTTACATACGAGAAATGTAGGAGGTGAGCGTGTTATACTGCTGAAACCAAAGTTACTGGTACTACTTTCTCGGCGGCAGAGATAAACTGCACTTAGTCATTCTCAGGTTACGTGGCGACTAGAGATTATCTGGTTTTAAGACTCACGTTTGCTTTGCTTTCTGGCCGACACGAGTTAGCACTGCTCTCGAGCTCGGAGATTAGCACTGCTGCCGACGCACACGTCGAGGTTCCGTATAAATATTTGTAATGCAGGCGTTAACCGTAGTATTATGATAAGCCAGAGCGTCTTCCTTTTTGGATAGTTTGTCTCTTCTTAGCTTTATCACTTTCTCTCTATCCCATTCTGTCTCCATTTTTTTGCGTGTAAGCGTATTTTAGTGTTTCTATGAAATAATACAGAAACTCAAGACAGGGATTTTAACACGTTTTCTCTTAATGGAATATGTGTCGATTTGGATATCATTGCCCACGCATATCTCGTCTCGTGTGCTGCCAATCATTTCCGACATCGATGTATTTCCATCCCACAATGTCAAACTGTCCAGTATATTCTCACTTTCCCTACCCCCTTGTGCTCTTCAGCATTTCTGAAGAAAATTTGTGGTTACGTGCTAATTTGTTCATTTTCTTATGATGCCGCCAATGACTTGAATGTCTTCTGATCTGACTGACTTTATATAAATATTGTTATGTTTGTGAATTAGCGTCTTTCAAGATGTATCCATTACGCTTTTTATCTGCCCATGGTGTTCCCAGTATTATATAAAAGCGGAGTGCAAAGGGTCTTGCATTGCTCTTGTGAGGAATCCGGGTTAGCAGATAACCAAGATCCTAGAAGTATCTCCTCGTGCTTCCCCCCCCCCCCCCAGAAACAGAAATACAGATGTTCTTGCTGTATTCCCGGCTAACACTATTAGGCTCCTGGATGTGGATGCTGTAGATGGAATTACAATTGTCTGCAGAGAGACAGGAAATATCTCCGATACCTCTACGTCATTACATCCAACATATGCATGGCATCTGTGCATTCTGACTTGGCTGGCTTTTTTTAAAAGATAAAAAGCAGAGACATTGTAGGAGCGACCAATGTCAATATCCCTAACATACGGTGATCGTACGAGTACACACCGAATCTGGAAAAGGTAACACACGCTAAAGAACAGTATAGTGTACGTGAGTCGAATCAGATGCAAGAGTGATACAATGGTCCAGTACGAGACCGACTGACGGAAGTGCTATTCATGCTCGAGAACCCATAGAAGCCGACATGTCCCGCCCATCATAATTGACCCCATTCTAAGTCATGACTAAGATATTGGATACGCCAACTTGAACATGCACTCCTGGGTATGGAAGATTCATTCAACTGGAGTGGACGATTCGATTACTGTGCCTAGTTTCTGCGCTTGCTGATTGTTCAGATTCACTTCCATACATGAACATTTATTTTAAAGAACCTCTTAGAATTCTCTCACCTAAATTGACAAAAAATATAGGCTTATTGAATAGGACATTCATCTTGTTAAATGTTGCATTTGGTTGGGCTATTCTACATTTACTCTTATAACAATAAGGGTGTTGTAAATAGACTAGCTCGTTGATCTTCTAGTCGAGTGGCCCAGGTTTGATTTTTTTTCAGTTCAACTAATTTTTAAAAAAAATTAACAATGGCTCTTATGTTGATCGAGCCTAAGACATGTAACTGATCTAATGGGGAAGTAATGCTGTTAGTAACGATGGTAATGTTGGCCATAATATCTTTAAGTATGCTGTTGGTCACAAAAACAATGGATCTCATCCCATATGACGTGTCATCATTATCACGGGCCGTCTCCGCAACGAAGGTTGGCTGCAACAGACCTCTAACATCCCCTGCCTCTTGTTTTGGTTGTGCACTCTGCTAGACTGTAACATGTCCATCTTATGATGTTACTCTCCCACTTGTATCTCTGCCTACCTCTTGCTCGCTTCCCTTTGACTTTTCCTCAAGTAAAGTCTTCATTAAGGTGCCATGTCTTTTAGTGTCAAAAATATTTTATTTGCCTGATCTTTATTTCTCTTAGTAATTCTTTCTTCATATTAAGTGTTTTTAGAGTATGTCATGTAAAGGAACATCCACTTAAATGTATCTATTTGAAAAGGGTGCATATACATTACCACTGCTGAATAGACGTAGTTCAATGATATAATTTGGATTTGTTATTGTGTGGACATTTAATTATCCAGTAATTCGACCTAAAATTGGTAACTGGAGTTAGAAAATTTGGTGTCGTCCCTGAAATATGACATTTGAAATAGTCGGAGCGTCGCTTTGTCTCATGAGTGCAAATGTCCTTGGACAATTCATGCGTGCATTTTACAAATAGAAGACCTCTCTACAGAATTAATTAGGACTTCATTCGTTTTGTTTTTGATTATTGTCTTCTTTGTTGTTGGTCACTTGGAGTCGCCTGCCAAAAATAACCAAGGTCGACCAACAAAAATCATGGAAATTATCATAATCGACATTTAAGATCATTTGTACAGAGGTCTTACTGGAGGCCGGTCATAGTTGTGGCATGGAATGACCGCTGTTTGCTCCAACAGCAACTTTCTAGCTACTCTCCGCTGTTGAACTGCTGCATTTCTCCTCTTTACGCAAGGTGCGGCGCCTGTTTATACTGTAGAGTGTCATGTCGCTCTATTGTGTGCAAATTCTACCCAGGGTACCACATAACTGTCCAGCATTATCTTTTCAAGAGATAATCTCTTCAAGAGATAATTCCGAGATCTCAGAAAAAAATCCACTTTTTTAAAACAAGATGTCACGAGCGATATTCAAACCCGCGAGCTGGTGGACAATAAGTCACTATGCCAAGGAGATAAACGAGTTTATTAATTATTTTTGTTTTCATGGCAACGAAAACTGCTGTTATTGACTTGCTAACTGCCAAAGATTGTTTTAGCCTGGGATACATTCGCACGAGATCTCTGAATGTATCGCGCGACTCCTATAAGACTTGGAACAGTTGAGCTTGGGGGTCAGGTGTCACTTTGAATTGTTTCATGAATCACATGTAAAACGAACTGGTTGTTTTGTATGTCAGAAAAGAGTGCCAAATTTCCATCGTTAGAAAGACGCATTCCTGATAAGATTAACATAAGTGAATAATAGTATATTGTATTTACAATACGAGTGTGACAGAAACTAGAGAAGTGGTTAGAATGTATGTCTATATATGTGGAGCGCAGTAGCCTAGTTTATTATGAGCTTGCTTACTATCATCGGATTACAGCGTAAAACTACCTAATAGTTGCTGCGGCTTAGTACATGAAGAGTTATCTTCATCCCCGACGGCAGGTTGCTGCCATGGGACATACCTTTACCTTTTACCTATATATATATTTTATGTACTGACTGCAACAATTACTTTCAGTAAACGGACAGCATAACATATTTTTATGTTGAAGCTTATCTAACATGACTGTTGAGACACGGGAGCGGTGTTGTTATAATAAGAATCATCATGCGGAAGTCGGATGTTTCAGATGGAAATGGTAGCCAAGATAAAAGTCATAACACAATGCATTTCACTCTAAGGGGTATATCCTGCTAAGTTCTATGAGTTTTAGAACGAACGCATAAGAAGAAATAACAACACTAAGAAGAATAACAGCAATACCAACAATAACACCACCAGCAATAACAAGACCAGCAACAACACCAACAATAACAACACCAGTAATAAAAACAACATCATCAATAACAACAACACCAGCAATAACAATAAAATAATGTAAATTTAACCGTAGCTAATTTTTTTAAAAGGCTGTACTTACATAATTAATGTGAAATTAAGCGCACTATATTCGTTACTACCGGTATTTATGGAAATTATCGTATGTTATGTAATAAATCGCTCTCAACGCCACTAGCAGGTGAAAGGAAGATTTAAGTATAGGGAAGGCAACAGGAGTTTAAAAGAAAACATTATTGCAAAATTGAGAATACCATGCTACTGGAACGGTACGAAAAAGATTAAACATTGTTATTTATAAAAATAAAATTATGGTTACCTTGCAACAGGAAAAGTAAAACAGTGAGCCAGGAAAACATTGACGGCAACCGTGGTGCACACACGTGCTACGCTGGTTTATATAGTAATTCCGTAAACGATTCATAATTTTCTTCAAACCAGAAAGCAATGCACGTATACTATAATATTATAGTGACATTTACTTCGGGTAAGTAGTTAACTTGTAACACAAAAGATGTCTGCAAATCAAAATGGCTGATCGTTTGCTGCAATAAATGATGTCAACAAGCAGTAAGAATAAATGCTTTCAATGAAGATTTCCATTTTCAATCTGCAGAAGTTAGAAAATTTTCTGATTAGAAGTAAAAGAAGTTGAGGAAAACAAAATTTAAGAAAGCTTGAAGGATGCGCTGTCACTTGGATGTATTTTGTCATTTAAATTGAATCCCTTGTTGTGAAGTGCGCAGCTTTCAACCGCAAATGTGAATCCAATTCGGCAATATCAGCACTTTTTTACTATAAAAATAATGGAGATTATGGTTCAGGTAATTCTGTCACTATGACTCCGGGATTTATCGTTTATGTTTCATATTTCGTCGAATATTGTTTCTGATTTGATGTGGAGTTGCTTATTTTGAAAGTAATCATCAGGCTCTACTGTTACTCCAGTTTGGATTAAATTATCGAAGTATTTATTATTCTTTCGTTATGTCTTCTGCCGTAGGCAATTCTGAATCGTAACTCTCTATCCAAGATGTTATAGATAAATTGTGAATCTTACGTCCCTGTCAAAGATGCTAAAGATCAATTCTGAATATTAACTCTTTCTCCAAGATGTTAGAGATCAATTCCGTTGCAGAAATTCCACAATGTCAAACTGTCCAACATTAAATCACATTGTCGTTCTTTATCTCTCTTCTCAACATCCGTTGTTAGAATATGTCCCAATCTTCTCCCTCACTGTGTGTCATGGAAATCATTGCCGGAGTCATCAATATGAAAATATGCGGAAAGATGGATTTGTCACACTAGAGAGGAGTTGTAGCTACTATAACTGGTATTTAAAAAAATCCTACCTGCATATTCGAAGAAAAAATATAAGATTCGCCCTAGATGCTTTGCATAATATAAAAGTGCTGCTCATTCAAATATCTCTTCCTTGTTAATATTAGCGTCCTTTAAAATGAATTCCCTGGAGCAGTGAAAGCACTGCGATGAATAGAGATAGCTAGTACTCTTGTGTGATGCTGAATACATCACAATAGCATATTGTAGAATCGTGATCAGAACCAAAACAGCCCTTCATACCTGACAATTTTGATTATTGCTGGCATTTTTGTTGGTCACTATACATCTGGCAAATAAAACCCTTAAAGATACATATCAAGATCAAACTTTTCAACTCTGATCCCTGAACTAACCCTACGGATGTGAAAGCTGGAAATAAACTAAAGGCATAGAAAAAAACTCGATAATATTGAGAATAAATGTCTACGAAAAATCCTGAACATAGATTGGAAAAACTTTGTCACAAATAAGTCAATAAGAGCCATATCCAAAGAAGTATACGTGTCAACTATTATTAGAAGACGATGTTGGCAGTATTTAGGCCATGTGATTAGATCAGACGAGAACAGACTTATCTCCCAAGTTCTATCATGATCTGCAAAAGGAAAACGAAAACGTAGAAGACTCAAGATAACACTACGAAGAACAATCAAGAACGAGACAATGACAATGGGTATTAACACCACCCAAGAACTACAACAACTTGAGGAGAACCCCAAGGCATGAAACAACATTACTTCTGCAATATCTGCCACCCTTTACATTAAAGGAACAAACTAAATATGTATAACTGTGTCTACTGCATACATGGACCACCGAAATACACAGAAATAATAAAAATATGACGTAAAAAAGGCTTGTTTTGATTATGCTTGAAGGTCTTCTATTGGTGAGGTGAGTGTCACGGTAGAATGCAACAGGCAGCGGAGAAATCCAGTTTTAAGAAATGACGTCACAATAAATATGATAAAAGCTTTCACAGCCTATTCTTCATTGTCATTAAAGGCCAAAATAACCAGAATAAAGTTAGGGACTATCCTTTTTAAGGAAGAAGACCCGCAGATCATGAGGCCAGGTTCTGTAAAATATTTATATGGAATAAGTATATTGAAAAAAGCACAAGCAAAAACGCGCAGTTGTCTAAGCATTCGGGAACTCAGAAAACTGACAGACACAAATTGGTGTGCAAATATTCATCTTCTTGTAGTCCATGCCGTGTGGAGTTCGTTATCATGTCTTTCTACAACCTTCTATATTGTGTGATGTCAATCATTTCTGATGCTGATGTTCTCCTTTGCCAATATGCTAGGTTGTCAAGCACCTTCTCTCTTAGTCTTCCTCTATCTCTCTTGTTCTTTAACTTTACTGTTGTTGCAATGTGTTACATCTTTCCTCTTCTCATGACGTGTCCAAAAATGTGGACAGTGTCTTTAAAGAAACTAAGAGATGTAGTTGTAGCTGATTGCCAAGCGTTTGAGACAAACCCTACATATTACTACTCATTAAACAATCTATTACAAAGATATATAAAGTTATAGTAATAATTAGGGTTTGTCTCAAATGCTTTCCTATCAGCTGTATATACTTATCTTCTGAATTTGAAAAAAGTGACAAATCAAGAGCTCAGAATCATTACTGGAGCTATGTCGACCACATCAATATTGGAGAGGCAAAATATTTGCAGGCGTGAACTCCAGGTATCCCAACTCCAAGAAATACTAGCTACAAATTGGTAACATGACTTAGTGAAACATTCTGGATCTCCAGAGAACTGCATATTTGTTCTGATGCTAGCATTTTTAGTTAGGGATTGAGTACACATTCTTCGAAAGCAGAGAATTGAAACCAATTAGTTGTTTATGTATTTTATTTTAAATTTTCACTGTAGTCGTTGCTAGCCTCTCTCGCGTGAGTGTGTGTGTCTGTTTGCGCGTGCGTGTGTGCGCGAATGCTCATATGTATATCTATATATATTAATACTGCAAGATCTAAATGTAAATTAGAGGATGGAAGGGGAGACAAGCATGACAGCTATCAAAATAGACAACACACACAAGACAAACATAGTATAAAGGAGGATATAATATTCTTCCTCTCTGTAATTTATTTACATGTAGATACTGTCAACTGATATAATTATTTACACAGATGGTTTAGTGTTAAGAGAAACAAATACATGAATCCCGAAGATCACACAATCAACACCTGACCGGGACTCTTGAGTCTACGTACACTAGGATGGTTGCTGGAACGGAGGACGGATCACTTATGGGAATGCCCCGTGTACTTTGAAGCCAGTTTCTAATCAAGAATTAAGAAACAAACAAATGTGGATGGGTCTATCGAAATAGGAAAGAAAGTAACTGAAAAATATGTTGCCTATCCCAATACAACATCGAGGATGAGAATGGAGATAGAATCAATAACATCGGCTCTCACTTGGCTGATGACACAACCACCAGCACCCACAATAATTATTTCATACTCTCAAAGAATTTCATTTTCCTTTTGCGCTGAAGTTAGAGCATAGGGCAGAGGTCAGCTCTCTCCAATTATGTCTGTTCAAAGCTATTCTGTGCAGTTCTTGAATAGTATGGATATTGATTGATTCGTTTGAATGAAAAAAATTGAAATGAACTGACTTTTATTAATCAAACCGCCTCTTTCTACATTCTCATTCTCGATGTTTTTACTGGATAGACAATATATATCTTTGCAACTTACCTATCATGTTGGTAGTCGACGAAACTCCATCCACGCCTATTTTTTAATTCTCTTATTACTGAACTATCTGTGTAGTTGATTGTATCCTGTGGTTTTGTATTTACTGGATGAGTTCTTATATCATTCTTTCAGTTCTGACAGTGACCTAGTCAAGGTTATCTCTTCCTATCTGTGTCACAAAATGTAAGGGCTTTCTCTTATCTGATATGTTCGCCCATTCATTGACTATTTCTACTTCCTCTAGCCCATAGGCTTTGCAAATTGTGTCTTCGGTCTCTGCCATCCCAGGATCCTCACTGGAAATTCAGGAGTATCCACCACTGAAACCATCAGGACAACCTAAAGTTCCTTCCTTGTTTATGGCGCTTTCGTTTTGTGTTCTCTAGAGTTGGTGTAAAGGGTGATAGTTGTGTTTGACGACTGAAATATTAATTCACTTATGCTGCTCAATGTCTTACTTTCATGGTCCGTATGTCTAGAAGAAATCTAATGGCAGCGAAGGTTATATCTTTGATACACTCTAGAATCGCCCTCATTGCCTCATTCTGGACTCTAATCTATCTGTGTTCGCGACATTGTGAGTAATCCAAGGCTATAGTTAATTATAGACAGAAGTTCCCAAAAAGGATATTGTTGTCGAAACATATACAGAGGAGTTCCTTGTAACATGATTACCTGAACCACCCCCCCCCTTATCTAATGGTTTACATTTTGTGATAAAAGATTAATTATATATATCGAGAAATTTGTGTGGACCCTTATTCTATTTTGAATTTTGACTTCCTCTTCATCTAACTTGTAAGAATAAATGCATTATACAGCATTCTTTCTGTTTTAAATTACCTTCATGCGCAACGTATACTTTCTAAACCATTTTGTGTATTTTATTTGTCGTGTCTTGACTCCTGTACAAATCGAAGTGTACTGATTTCACAAACAAGTCTGGTACAACGCATGCTCACTGTTAATTGAATGCCAAGATCTATGTTTCTGAGTTCTTGCATCCTAGAATTGTGTGACATATCCTTTCCTTGAAATCTTCGTTTTCTTTCCTAGACTTGAAAATAAACAGCGTGAAATAATAATAATACCGAAAAATTATTATTTTACTGCTCTGTCCTTAGTAACATTTCAAGCGGGCGAGGATGTGTTTCTCAAACCGCCGGTGCCAGCATTTGAGTGCGTGCCACGAAAAAAACCACAATGAAACATTTGGTAAAATAAATGTTCTACTGTATATAATATATCGTCCGGCTCTGTGGGGATGTGGTACAGAGCGCGTCTATGATGGCCGAGGTACCGAGTTTGATCCCATCCACAGGCAACTGTGTTCAGAAAGCAATGGCAAACTACTGAACGTATTTATATTTCCTAGAAAACCACTACAGCCAAAAAATGCAGGGTTGATGGCTACATCCTGAATAGGAGACACTACCAATTTTTTGTTTTAAATATAATTTATCGGCCAAGAAATCAACGGTAGTAGGTTCGACTCCTAGGTTGCATCACAGTCGCAACAACAGTACAGTGTGATCGTTCAGAAAGCAACAGTAACAAACTGAAGGTATTATAATGCGAAGAAAATGACTACAGCCGAAAATTGCTGAGTTGATCGCTACATACTGAATAGAACATGCTACATACTGAATAGAACATGCTACATACTGAATAGTATATAAAAGTAAAGTAACCCATAGCATTTATTAATCCCGTAGGGGTGTGAGGTGTTAGCGATCTCACATTTCAGAGGCTCTGCGAATGAGGACGGTAGCCTTCTCCTCTCCCTCGCAGTCTTTACTTCCCGGAATAACCCGGTACCCATTTAAGGCTGGGTCGACCTGGGAGCCGTTGTGATATGAGAAACATTTCCGCCTCAACTGGGGAATGAACCCAGGATCATTCATATGCGAAGCCATGTAGAATAGTATATTCTACATACTGAATAGAATATGATACATACTGAATAGTATATGCTACATACTTTTTGAATGTCTAGCTGGCTAAATCTCAACATGTATCATTTAGAAATATTCTTTAGCGAAAAAACACACCCACTGCCTCATTTTTGTTTGTGTCGTAAAAAAACAACAAACAGATGTTCGCATGTGTATTGATGAGGTACAACAAGGGAGCAAAGAAAGAACAAATGTCCGCATGTGTATTGATGGCGTTCAACACGGGAGCCAAGAAATAACAAATTTCTGCATGTTTATTGATAAGGTACAACAAGGGAGCAAAGAAAGAACAAATGTTCGCATGTGTATTGATGGCGTCCAACACTGGAGCAAAGAAAGAACAAATGTCCGCATGTGTATTGATGGCGTCCAACACGGGAGCAAAGCAATAACAAATGTCCGCATGTGTATTGATGGCGTCCAACACGGGAGCAAAGAAAGAACAAATGTCCGCATTTGTATTGTACTTAGTAGAATACAAGTTTTTGATGTTTCACTGGAAGACGGACTATCACTAAGACTCAGGGGTTATGAGATGTAAACACGAAAACATACAAATTACAACACACAAGACATTGAAGACATGTTGTCTTCAAGTGAAACATCAAAAACTTTTGTGCTACGTAAGTACTATTGTTGTTCCGTTTCACTGCAGTAATACCTTATATTGATTGCATGCGTATTGGTAAGGAAAAACAAGGGAGAAAAGAAATACCAATTGTACGCACGTGCATTGATAGCGTCTAACAAGGGAACAAAGAACAACCATGTAACATGTCAATAAGAGACACATAGGGAGTTTGGGGTGGAATTGGCGGTCTATCCCATTGGTCAAAGTAGTGTAATATCCTTGCTGCAGACGAATGTGTCCAGTCGAAATGAGTAGATATTGCCGTCAAGCCGGAGAAACGAGATAACGGTTTTTGTTCTCCGGATTACTTTCTAAATAGCAGGATTCTAAGACTGAACGCCGAAGTAGAATAGAGAAGGTTGTACTCACATAGGATAGAAAAAGGTGGGTTCATATATGATTTAGACTGAGCGACCGCTTCTGTAACCACTTGCATGCTATCAAACACAGAACACCCACTGCTGTGGCCAATCACTTCAACGGCGTTGGCCACCGTGGTGTCCTTGACATTCAGGTCACTGCCATCAGATCCTGCACCACCGATGATAGATCTAGGTACGCCCTCGAAAATCGTCTCATTTTCGAGTTGGGTAACATCAAGCCATTTGGACTCAATTCCGACCACTCTTTCGCTTAGTTCTCGGTCGTATTGGTCTTTGTTACGTCATCGTTTTGTTCCTCTCGTTCCACCTGTATTATCGTCTCTGTGTACTTCCTGTTCGTATGCTTCCGGTATCTATCTTATTACCACATTTCACTGGGATACGCATTCATTTCTACTTGTGGTTTTTTATGTCTGTATGTTATGTCCGTATCTTGAAAAAGGCCTATTGGTCCGAAACGTCGACTTTGTCCTGTGTATTGTCATTTGTAGATTATATTCTGTGTTTTGTTTTGTTGTATGTACCATATTTACATCCGTTAGTGATAGTGTGTAGTGTGTTAGTAGTCATTCAGTAGGACTTCATTACCTGTCTTCCACGTGAGTATTATTTTCCATTATGTTCTACTAGCAGTACCACATTCTCTTCATATGATAGAGAAGGTTGTGTTCACAAAGAGAAAGTTGAGTTCGCATAGAGAAGGTTGTGTTTACATAGAAAAGGTTGTGTTAACATTGAGATGGTTGTGTTCACATATGATAGAGAAGGTTGTGTTCATATTAACATCGCAAATAGAGGCTGGAATTATATTAGTTATCTCATCAGAAAAAAAAACAGTCAATAATAATACATTACTACATATACCCTGTATAGAAGAAGAGAGATAAGTAACACCAGCTGCACTTAAACTATCGAACATGAGTTGCTAGGAAGTGGAGAATGGAAAAGCAACACAGTGATGCATCATGCATGTCTTAGGAGGCGACTAAAGAGATTTGAAGTGGTGGAGTTGGCTGTTGTATCCTATAAATCAAAGCGACCTTCTCCACTGTTTTAACTTCCTCCTTATCTGTGTGTGTTTACGTTTATTGTTTTACTTATTCATGAATAAATTAAAGCTTCTATCTGCCGAGGCTCGCACCTTTATTCTATCAAGCAAACATTTATTTAGAAGGTTCAATGCCGCACTTCCCTTAAGAATGATAATACTACATTTAGCACCGAAAAGCAAGCTAAAATGAGAATACTGCATTTGGTACTGAGGAATAAACTAACATGAGAACACTACATTTAATACTAAGAACAACATAAAAAAAATGAACGCTACATTTAGTACTGAGAACCAAGATAAAATTAGAAAACTACAATTAGTACCGAAAAGCAAAATAAAGTGAAAACACTACATTTGGTACTGAGAAGTAAGCTTAAACGATAATACTACATTTAGTACTGAGACGGAAGCTAAATTGAGAATATTACATTTTGTACTGAAAAGTAAGCTAAAATGAGACCACTACATTTAGTACTGAAAATAAAGTTGAAATGAAAATACTACATTTAGTGCTGAAGATCAAGCTAAAATGATAATTCTACATTTAGTACTAAGAAATAAGCTGACAAGAGAACACTACATTTAGTACTGGGAAGTAAGCTAAAATGAAATACTACATTTAGTATTGACACGGACGCTAAAATGAAAACACTACATTTAGTACTGAGCAGTAAGCGAAAATGAGAACTGGATATGTAGGCCTACAATATATATTGAATCGACTTTTTCATCTTTCAGAACAAATTGGCCTTCAACTTTCCACTTCTAAGACTAAGTTAATTAATTCTACAAACTGTACTTTTAAAATCACTCTCAGTGGAAAAATTATTGAAACTGTTGATGACTTTTCCTATTTATGAAGCAAAATGACACAAGATGGAGATACAACACAAGATATTTCTACCAGAATTACCCTGGCATCAAGTGCGTTCAACTACCTAACAAACATCTGAAAATAAAAAGCTATAAGTAAATATACCAAAATACGACTGTTCAACTCCAATGTGATATCCGTGTTGACATACGGTTGTGAAAGCTGGAAAATGACAAAGACAGTGGAGAAGAAATTGAGTTAATTTAAAAATGAATGCCTTAGAAAACTTGTAGATATTGGTTGAGAAGAATTCAAGCCAAACAAGCAAGTAAGAGTAGACACCAAACATCAATATGTTTCTATAACAATAAGAAAAAAACGATCGACTTATATCGGACATGTACTTAAAATTAACGAAGAAGGAATGCCACTAAAATCATTAAAATGGGTACCAGATGGCAAAAATATAAGAGGAAGACCAAGAGAGACTTCCTACAACAACCATCAAAGAGGGAATGACAATGGGTCTCTACAACATGCAAGAATTACACAAAGTAGCATCATATCGCTCGAACTGGAGAGCTCTGGTTTCTACTTTATCACCATAATCGGCGCTGAAGGAACATACATAGATAGATAGATTTATACTTCTAGCAGCCAATGAAAAGCACAATAATTAGATTAATTTTACTAATTGACGCAAAATGGGTCAGCACACAGGCTTGTATAAAGTAGACAATGTAGAAGCACAGTGAAAACTCAATTCTAAACCAGTCTGTTCCAGTTACTGCGACAACCTCCACTTTGTCGGACACCCTCCGACCATTTGGTTATTTCTAATCCAGTCATATGCCGTATTAAGTCTCTGCTTACCACAAGATGTGGTTTTAGTGCCTAAGGTTGTCAATAATACTATCACTGAGTCTGAAAGTAGGGAAGATTTATGATTATAAAACAACGACAATGTTCTGAAGATTAAAGTCTTGCAATTTTATGGGGATCAAAGTATTGAAATCTTGCGAGTTTGAAATTATAATTTTAAAACAAACAGTGAGCAGCAAAGTACGAGAAATGTGACATTATCTGGGGTAAGAACTCTCATGTTTTAGAACTCTACCCCCCAAAGGGAAACCAGCTAAAAGCTTTAAGCTGTATTGCTCATTTAGTTATGAATATTTAATATAAACAGTGGCTGTCTGGTGATGTCAGCGAAACCATATTGAACACTGACCAAGATCATAAATCTCAGATGACTGTCTTTACAATGTGTGAAATTGTGCGTGTGACACAAGAGACTTGTGCTCTAGAAGTCGACATACAGGTAATACCGATCAAGCTCGTAGATAAGGGAGGTAGAGTTGGGTTGTTTAAATGTTTAACCTCTCCCTTCTCCCACCGTGCTTAGGAAATTCGAAAATAGACTTATTTAGTACCAGGATTTTCTCTTCCCCCACCAATTGTTCACTTCTCCAAAATTAAAAATCGAATGGATAAATAGGGAATTACGAAAATGGACGAATTACCAGTTTTTTTCTCTCTGTCTCCACTTCCTCCGCTTACTGAAGACGTATCTACATCCCTTATATGGATAATCAAATCTTATATAGGGCTTTATACGAATAATCAAATCTTATATAGATCCTAGTACTTGTTTCATGAGCGTGTGATCATGGTTATAGTTACTGGAAAACATAATTTCGAATTGTGTGTGACGTTGTTCGCTTGAATGAACAAAGGTGCATTTCTCGGCCGATAGTGCCTTTAATCTATGAATGAACAAACAAAAAGAGCATTTAATATAAGGATGAACAAACAAAACAAGTCACACGAAAAACAGTTCTAGCTCAGTCGCAATATAATTCATTTCAGTTTCCCGGAACAAAACAATAACGCATGATTCAATGAAACGGTAACATTTATATATTGTATCGATCAAACGAATTTTCCGCCTGAATAATAATTATAAAATTTCTCAACTGTATTACAAGCAGAAATATTAATCACTTTACAATACAGCTCACAAAAGGGGAATGACTGCTATTGCATACACTGTACTTTGTCTTTAGTAATTTCTCCTGGAAACACTTCATTCCCAAGACAAATCGGTCTGGTATAATGGAATTGCCGGACTGAGGTGGTGCAATGCCTTCACACCGCGTGTTCAACTTGGGCGTGTACACAAGCATAACCCCAGGACTGTTCACTCCGAGGTTGTAAGCAGACCACTTTGTGGATGGCACCTCTAGGTTTTACGAGTACGGACGTATGACAAATACCGTACTCTAGAGAATGCTGTCAATTCTTGACCGCTGGGTTCCTGCAAGTTTTCTCTCACGTTATATATTAAGTAAAGTGCTTTGTGTTGAGGTTTTGTTGTCCTTGTCGGACGAGACGAAAATTCGTTATGTCGTTGGCTTAAATCCAATCAGAGACTAGAGATACGGAACACTTGTGTTGGTGTAGAAATGTTCTGTGTAATTAATGTACATTCAGAACAAGTGCAAAGAAGACAACAGTAAAACAGTGTAAAAATAATAGAATGTTTGTTTCTTTGTTTTACTCCCAAATAATTGAGGAATGAAACTTGTGTTTCCTATGTGCAATTGTGAGTGTCAGAGCTTTCTTTAATACTCGTAACTAGAAAATTAAAATTCTCAACCGCACAATTTTTTTTTTTAATACGCCTCCCACTAAGTGAGTCATGGTGTGTGTATATGTAGAATTCGTGTTCCACAAGTGTGTATGTTTAAAATTTTCCGTGCACGAATCGGACTTATCGGACATCTACGAACTCACAAACCAAATTAGACAGTTACCAATTTATCATTATAATTTATTATTTTTCATCCATACTCATCTCGCTTGCGAAGGAGGAACAGCTTCATGTTTAAAATACTTATAATATCTAAATCACGCAAAATATCCAACAATTAATTAGTTGTATCGATTGTGTCAAATTTTGACCACATAGACAATATGACTGTGTGGCTTCAATAGGGGCCAAAAAGATTAAGTAATTCTTGTGTGTAGTTATGCATTAAATGGAGAATGATTAAAACATGACGTCAAGTAAAGATAGATTTTCCAAAAAAGAAATTGACGTTTTGATAAAAATTCTTCATCAAGCAAAAACTGAAATTGACACTATTTGAAAGATGAAACACATGAAATGGTTAAGAATGACACAATGACAGTGTTCACTGTAAGTGAATCTTAGACAATGTGAAGTAAAGATGCCAGAAAATAAAACTAAAAACGTGCAATAAAACGTTTAAAAGGGCTAATTTTGCTTTTCCCTTGATTTCTATTGTTCACTACGATTATACTTTGTATTGATAGCCAATTGTCTGGCTGTGTGGTGGCGAAGTACAGAGCGAGTCTGTGACTGTCAAGGTACCGAGTTCGAATCCTGTCGCAGGCAATTGTGCATCCGGAGCAGAAAATATTAACAAACTGTTTCAAGTGATGTATTCTTTTCAAAATCTGCTCTTAGCTATGAACTCCCGAAACCTTTCTCTATATTGGACCATGCGGCTTACATTTTCTAACGACCTCTTAATATTATCTTCAATGTCGTCAGTACATCTTATTTCTTGGTCTGCCCTTTTACCAGATTCTCTGACCTCCATAATTTGTCTTTCTAAATAGTTGTGTCTCTTTATTTGTCCAAACAGGAGTAGTTTTCTTTTCGCTATTGTGTTTTGTAATCAACATTCTTCCACCTTCAATGTGTTTATAATAACTGAATTTCTCCTTCCTTCCATGAGATTTTAAGTATCTTTTTGTAGCATTTCATCACAAAGATGTTGATCTTCTTTGCCGCTGTTTTACTTAGGACCCATGTTTCACAGCCGTATGTTGCATTAGGAAAAATAAAAGTTCTTAGCATTAACAGTTTCGTTTCTATTCTGTTGTTTTTTTTCATATATTTTTCAATCACGTTATTTGACAATATGCCATTGCCAATATCCTTCTTAACTCTACCAAGCAGTCATCTGCATCGTTGATGTTTGCTCCTAAGTATTTGAATTTATCTACACATTATATTTTGGTATTATCTCTTATGATTTTTAGTTATTGTGTTGTTATATTTGTTGACATGATCCTTGATTTTTTTTTGCGTGTTTAAATATACATTTTATGCTTCCCATTTTATGCTTTTTCACACGATTCATGACACATAGACATAACGGTTACAAAGCCAGAGGCAGACCATGTAAAAGATGTACCACAGACATCAAAGAAGCCACAGGAACAAGCTTACAAATAGCACACAAGAAGGCCATCTCCAGAGAACTCTTTCACCTCTGACGAAGCAAGGCAAACTAGGGCCACTGCGTATAGATAGATAGACGACACAGTATTATTAACAACAAACGAACACGATCTACTGAACAAAATTAAGTCAACCCAAAAGTTCAATGAACAACAAAATTTGTTCTTAAATATGAAAATACAAAAATAATGGTTACTGACAAAACTAAATCAAGACCCACAATTAATATTAAGAACTGCAATTTAGAAGAAGTGACACATTTTAATTATTTGAGAACTAATATAAAGAATGCGGGGGACTGCCCAGTTGAGATAGAGAGAAGAACAGTAATGGCGCTGGCAACATTAAAATAACTAAAGAAACTATGGCAAGGTACTAACATAAGAACCAAATTGTGTTTACTACGAGCATGTGTATTTCCTGTGGCGACATATGGATGTGAAGCATGGACACTAAATAAAACAGTGGCCAAGAGTATAACATTTGAATTAAAGTGCTATAGAAGAGTTTTGAGAATACCATGGACGGCAAGGAAAACAAACCAGGAGGTATTACGAACAATTAACGTCCAGGAAGGCTGGCTTCTGAACACCATATTAAAGAAAAAGCTAGTTTCCTTTCAATTACATTAAGATGCCCGACGGCATGGAGAGAGTGTTACTGGAGGGGATGATAGAAGGCAACAGGGGCAAAGGCCGCCCAAGACCGCTGGACAAAAGATATTCAGGATTGCCTGCGCATGCCACTGGAAGAGGCAGGATAGCTTGCTCAAGACCGCGAAAAGAGATCCATAGGAAAGAATATGTCACCTGATGATGATGATTGATAAAAACGTAGTATGAACTCTATCAGGACGTGATTATTGTTAACTTTAAAAATAAATGTGTTGGAAAGAATGAAAATGTGACCATGGTGGAGATGGACAGATTTCTGGAATAACCAGAGAGGAAAGCATCGACGTTATCAAAGAACGCGCGTGCTGGATGGTGACACTTATTGTTGGCTGACATTGGTTCCGGAGCTTATTCACGGAGTTGTGACTTCGTTGGTAGCTCAGATCTGACCGTAATGTTTTTGTCTCTGGTCGGGAGAAACACACGTTCAGATACACGGAAAAACGACATGGTATTCATGAAACAGCTTGTGATAATAATACGCAAGATTGACATTTTCTACTGAGTATCGATTCGCAAGGTCATACAAATAAAAGACATAAATGTATGAATGGACGTAGTAAACATCATGAGGTTATTAAGGTATGAAGTTTTGACAAGAACAAGAAATCATTGGACATGATATATACAAGTTAGAGGAGTTTAGTAAAATATTTTATTTCAGGGAACTTCTATTTTCTAACACTAACAATGGAATGAAAGACAACTAACAGGAGATCTACGATGTATTGTTTTATACTTACTATCAAACATTTACAATTAATATCAAATCTTCACGTTTCATCTATTTCTTCCCTTTATGTTTTAATTCTTTATTACCATAAGCTCATAAACTCATCTTGCAATGAAGTCTGTCCCATTGCCGAACACTTTGAGAGTTCAGTTTGTATAAACATAGCGTGTAGTATAAACACATGACGTGTAGATGTTGCAGACGGATGTAACAAGCCGAAAATTTCTGGTATCGCCGCAAAGCTGTAAACTATGATACAACGCATTTCGTACACTTGAGAACATTCTGCTAACCATAAGGAATCTGAGAAAGAACACATAATAGTACGAAGGTGAATGTCTTTACTAGTCTATTGCTAAACCTTTCGTATTCGACTTTCAGGCACTTTTTGTAAGTGGTACTATTACATGCATCAAATACATGGACATACGTTGAGGATCAAGAGATGCTGATGAATATGTGAAAAATCTCACATGTGTCTTATAGGTTATATTTCATCGATTATGTTTTATTGACTGTGTCCCATTGAGTACGTTCCATTGACTGTGTCCCATTGATTACGCTCCATTGACTGTGTCTTATTTAATATGTATCAATGACTATATTTTATTGACTATGTCTCATTGACTATATCTTTATGTCTCATTGACTATATCTTTATGTCTCATTGACTATATCTTTGTCTCATTGACTATATCTTTATGTCTCATTGACTATATCTTAGTGGCTATGTCTCATTAAATTGGTAGCGTATCCTATTCAGGACCCAGCATTTTTGGGCTGTGGTGGTTTTCTAGGCAATATAAATACGTTCAGTAATTTGCCATTGCTTTCTGAACGGTCCTGATGCTTAAATGCCTGTGGCGGGGATCGAACTCGGTAACTTGGAAGTCACACACGCGCTCTGTACCACTTCGCCATAGAGCCGGACATGTCTCACTGGCTATATCTTATTGACTATGTCTCACTGGTTATGTCCCATTGGCCATAGAAATATATTTTGCAGAAAGTCTCATTGGCTATATCTTATTGACGATGTCTCACTGACTATGTTCCATTGACCGCAGACAAATATTTAGCAAATTTCGCTGTGAAGAACTATAATGTGTCTCTATAAATTAATCTGAACGTAAATGACCTCATAATAATTAGTAATCTCTGTCAGGTGTTCTCAACCTTTCTGCGTCCTTTACCCCCTTCTTTGATGATAATTTTATATTCATCAGTTATAGAAAAGCTTGCCACCTTTCTCCTAGACTAATTATTACATATCTTATTAAATATCGCTCACATAGTTATCTGTCTTAGTCGTGACGCCCGGTCCCCATTGTGTCCCTAGTGAACTTATTAATGTATAATTTATTGTCGTCTCCAACTACTAAAATATGTGTCCGTCAGAGGGGACTGGGAACCTCTAATATACACCAGATAAAGACAACAACAGAGAAATCTGAGAATAGGTACCTTGTTGTGATTACATGCATTGAAATATGAAGAGCTGTGGGATAACAGCGCAATTTGACATTCAAACTATTGCTCGTAGTTTGTTGTACCGTGCGCCTACAGAGTCACTTTACACTCATTTAAATTGGTAGTGACGTTATGCCATATGAACTTTGCGTTTATACTTGAAATTGCATGCCAAAAATAGCCACGGCTACTCCAAGTATATAAATATAAAACGGTGACAATAATTTAAAAAAATATGCACCGAATTAAGGCCTGTTTACTTTTTGCAGTTAGATCTTATAGTACAGTCCATGGTCACAGATTTTATAGACACATTATATAATATACGGTATTTAGATTATAGCTCTCAGCCAAGTCAAGAGCTTTTTCCACTATAGCCCTACGTGCCGAGTCATCAATCTGGACTGACTAGACTGTGTTCACTGTCTAATTGCGTACACTTTGTACCATCAGGCAATGAAAAACACGTGAAAAATCCAATTGCATCACTTATCTAGGATGCCCTGAAATATGCACAGTAGGTTCTATTATTCTGAACACGGACTTTGCTCAATCACGTTTTGGGAAAGTGAAAGCTGTGGGAATGATCGTGCCCAGATCATCCCTAGCTATGCCTTTAAATATATTATGTAAAATATATAACATCGAAATTTAAAAATTTGATTCAAAATTTTTAAATTCAGTTATACAAACACACAAAATCAGGGTTGCGAGTTAGTTTCGACCACAAGGCCTTTATAAAGATAAGAGCACATGCATAGATACAGCGGAGATAACAGTGAAATATTTTCGGCAAATGTAGGTGTATATTTTATAGTACAGAAAAATCAAACAAAGGTGAAGCAGAACATAGAATGTATCACATGTAGCTTAGGTTGTTTTTGCTATGTTCTTAGTTGTACTCTACTGATTCTCTTGTATGATATCATAGATACAAACATTTATATAATATAGCTAAATATTGTTTCTAGTTGTTTGTGTTTGTTTGTTCTCATATTGATAAAGTGTGCCTGGGAGATTTGGAGGGGGGGGGAGGGGGTACCTCAAGGACATGAGAACCTCCAAGTGTCGTTGAAGATGCTAGGAACGGAGTGAGAACCCTCACTACAAAGTGTGCGAGAAGAACAGAGGCACAAAGTTGTTATCTAATGAAATAGCGAAACAATATATCGGTAACAAATACGGTATAGTGTTTTTATTCAGTCATTTAATTGGCAGGCACATAGCACCTACAGAAAGAGTGCAGGTAGCTTTTGTTCGGAGATGGGTGTTATGACAGACGAATAACAAGGTGATTACCTGTCAAGATTACTAGGAACCATCTCCTTGTAGTCCGTGACATTGACCGATCGTATTGGGTGAAATAATTATCTAGATCACCATTAAGCGCTGACCGACTTGATCTGGTGACATTACCATATAAACACACACCTATTTAAGGATTGCTACATGAAGGTGTTGATCCATTGAGGTACATTAGAAATGACTAATGTCATTTTTTATTATTTACTCATTCACTCTTATGTTTCCATCACAAATGAAAATGCAATTTTTACTGCATGTCTTTTAGTTAGACTAACTCGAAGTAATTAGCTCACCTGTCGAGCGCCCCTAGAAATGACATTGGTCATTTTGTATTATTTACTCATTCACTCTTATGTTTCCATCACAAATGAAAGTGCTATTTTTATTGCATGTCTTTTTAGTTAGACTACCTCGAAGTAATTATGTTATTGTAGGTATTATTTAGAGTTGGAGAAAGTTGAATGTCAGACTTGTGAAAGTCTGGAAATGTAAATAAAGTAAATTTAATTGTATAAGATATGAGGTCTGGAATTTAATGCGATCACGTGCTTTAGATTAGGAACTAGTATAAATGGGGGAACATATTCAGTTCAGTCGGACTCAGTTGGGATCAGTTTGGATTAGGTCGACAACTGTGGAAGTTGACAGTCGGGCAGTGTGTAGGACAGCTGCTGAATTACTAAAGTCAAATAGATAGATTTGAAACATCGATAAAACGCCTCAAATTCTAAGTGTGAGGATTAGGAACTTTAGATTCTTCGAAATGCGTCTAGGATTATAAGTGTGAGGATCAATTAATAGTATTTTTCGCTAGTACATACAAGTGTAAGAGATATGGCGAATCGAAAGTCGAATAGCATACACGTGAGAAGGATTACCAACCTCCATCACAATCAGCGACATACTATATGATCGACCAACAGTTCGCAGTAGCGAAACAACTACGACGAGTTATAAAAAGGACGGCCAGAGGAAGTAGGATTATTTCAAGATATCGAACCGTTGAATGCAGACGTTAACTCTTAGCAGTAGATCTATTGATGTAAATATTTGATTTCTTGTTGATGTACATAATCGATACCCTTGATGTTGTAAACTTGTTATTGTACACAAATCAAAACAGAAGTCTTCGAGATGAAGACGCTGAATGAGATATGTCGCTTGTATCGTGTTCCTGAGTAAAGCACGTCATTATCACTACAATTACACCTCTAGATACCCCTCCCTCCTCCTCCCGTCACAAACGGCTGTGTGGTCGAAACATTGATTATGTGTATTTTCATTATTTTGTTTGATTTTAAATTTCGTCTATTAATATATTGTAGACATTTTGCTGCAGGTTTCTTTTCATTTTCGATTTCATACATACCTCCTCCACCAATCTAATGTTCGACAAGTAATTTCCACAAATTTGATGTTCAAGATATGTCATATGCCCCCGCTTGGGGGCCATATAAATTTGTAGGGTGTTACACAAATTTGTATAGGATAGCGGTGGAGAAGATAAATGTTGGTAAGACAAAATAAATCACAGACCTGTTTAGAAGGCAAATGTAACGATAAATAAGCAAATATACATAGATAAACTTTAAATAGATTATGTCTTGGAAATATAGTCAATGATTTTTACTTTGTCGCTGTTACGAAAGAAAAAAAATTATCTCAAAAGATGGCTGTGTAGAAAAATAAGTTTAAAACCACCAATGTAATTGGCCATGAGTACCGATCTGTGTGAACGATTTATTTAAATACTATAATAAAAAATGCAACATCTTTGACTCATTTGTTGCTAATTTGTTGTTAGATATCAACCATACGACATGCCACCGGTTCTTTGGGATTGCCCATAAATTACGTCAACAATTGGGAGGGGTCAATAATCTGGATAAAAGTTTCACAGTTGTTGTCAAGATGGAAAGTGTTGACATAATTTCACGTAAACCAGTAATAGAAAACAGTAGGTTTCTTCTATACACCAATTAAACTGTCAAAATATGAATTTTCTTTCTAAAAATGTGAAACGAATTATGTATCGATATATGTTTAACATTTTTTATCTGAAGAAACAGTTTTTAGAGGGGGGGGGGGGGTGTAAACAATATTGACATAATTAAGCAGATTCCTGAATTCTTGTTAGTTGTTGATAAGTGGACGGGAGGGGGTAAGAAATTGACATAAGAGTATTGGCGTAATTTATGTACAGCTCCTTTGTGACACAGTGATTAAAAACCTGTTATCCCCGGAAATGTCACATTTATTTTTCAGTTCCCTAGCGTGTATTCGTCCTTGTTCTGTTCCCTATTGAAAATTCCAAGTTCCACTGAATGATGTCTGTTAATTAAAATCATGATCTGTTTATATGTCTCCGTGGGATGTTACCTTGAAATCAAGGCTGTTTCATTTATGACAAACAATTACCCGCTCGATATGTGCATCTATTGTGTGTTCTTTAACCACATTTTTTCTTAATCTAAAATACCTAATGTTTCTGCTGTATTGATCATGTAAACCACGTTCCGTGCGTGTGTAACCGGAGCCTTAAAGGTAAGTACAGAATAGCGACAATGTGATCTGTAATGAATGTCGTAATAGACGACTAAGGATGTTTGGACGTGGAGTACGTTGTCCACCCACATAGTGGCTCATAATGACTCAGAAGTCATGCTGGTCGGATATGTGGGATAGAATCACGCAGATATCATAGCTAAGCTGTAAACCATGACACACGCATTCCATTTTCCGGACTGTATCCTGAAAATATGTAGAAATTTGAGAAAGATATCCGAAGAAAACAATAACGAGTCTCTAGAGAACAACGTACACACATAGATCGCATCAGGGTTGATTATATTTTCTTCTTCTTCTTCTTCTGCGATGTTCCCAAACTCATGCAGATTACAGTAATTTAGTCCAGAGAATGACATGGGTTATGTCATGGTTTTCAGCGTAGCTGCGATATCTGCAACTTTCAACCTGATACATCCAACATTAACGTGGCCTATTGGTCACTTTGACCCCTAACGGATTCAGTTCCATCACTTAAACCACTGTATGCCTCCTACGACATGTGTGGCCGATTACAGTGCTGTTATACTTGACGTTCCTTAATATGAGAACAAGAGTAATCGTTTATTTATTTTTTCAGTTTACACTGACAGTTCTGAAAATGAAGATTATATTATTGGTGTTTTCGTGAAGGAGATTCTAGTATATGTGGATGCAACTAATTGACAGACTAGCTACATGTACAAGTTCACTTTATTCAACCCACCACTTCATTACGCTCTAGTTCAGTGTTTCCCAAAGTGGGGCCTACGCTCCACAGGTGGGGGAAATTTGATTGTTCAGGGGAGAATTTCGAACAAGTAGCAATTACGCCTCCTCTAGGAAATAATTCAATTTTTAAATATAAAAATATGTATATGTTACATTTAGTGGGGGGGGGGGGGGGGGTTATCAGAATATTAGATAGACTTAGGTGGGTCATGGTAAGAAAAAGGTTGGGAAACACTGCTCTAGTTAGCACCAATATTGTATGTGCTAGATGTTTCTTAACCAGGTTTAGATTTGCCGCAACGTCTTTGCAATTTCTTGTTATTATTTATAATTATCATTATTTGTGCTTACTGATTTGATAAATTATTTCTTTTCATTTTTGATATACACGAGATACAAGAACTAAGATATGCTGATGATACAAGAACTAAGATATGCTGATGATACAAGAACTAAGATATGCTGATGATACAAGAACTAAGATATGCTGATGATACAAGAACTAAGATATGCTGATGATACAAGAACTAAGATATGCTGATGATACAAGAACTAAGATATGCTGATGATACAAGAACTAAGATATGCTGATGGTACAACATTAGTGGCATACACTCAAGCATGTCTGCAGAACTTCAAAAACTCCATTAACGAACATAGTGAAAAACAAAACCTATTTCTGAATAGAAACAAGATCACGATTATGACAAGCGAAAAACCACAAGCAGTTATCTTCCAGTATCAACAAAAGCGATTTAGAACATTAGTTTTGATTACCATGGTTTTCCTATCAACAGTAATGGGGATTGCTACAGAAGATGTCAGAAGAAGGTTGACTATCCCGTCAAAGAAGCTGATACAAATGAAAAACATATGGTTGAGCTGCTGCAAGACAACAAAACTAACATTCCTAAGAGCTTGCACATTTCCAGTGGCAATATATGGGTGTGAATCCTGGACAACCACAAGCACAGTGAAAAAAATAGCAGCATTTGAAACACAATATTACAGAAAAATCCTCAGAATACCATAGACCAAAAAAGATCACCAATGTAGTCATCCTTAGAGAAATGAATATTAAAGAAAACTGGCTAAACAGCATGGTTCTTTCCAGAAAACTACAATATTTTGGTCATACCAAACGCCATGACTTCCTGGAGAAAACCATAATGGAGGGATGCTGTCAGGTAGATGAACAAGATGCAGACAAAGAACAAGATGGACGCAAGACATCAAAGACTACCTGACAATAACAGAAGCAGGAAGAATGGCTCACGATTGATTGACAGAAGTTTCGAAAGACTGGGATGACTGCTACATCCTGTTCAAGATATGCTACTTGATGATAAGTATATATATATATATATATATATATATATATATATATATATATATATATATATATATATATATATATATATATATATATATCTTGGTCGTACGGAGGGGAACGTTCCAGGAATGAGTACAAGAGGCAGATCAAGACTACGATGTACACATGACATCAAAGACCTTCTGAACATGATACTGGAAAAAGCTGGGCAGCTCGCACAAAACCGTGAGGCTTACAGAATGGCAGTGAGGACAACGTTCTGCAAAGGACACGTCACATAGAGAGTTCTACCAAGTGTATTAGGATAACTCACTTTAAAAAAAATATAAATACAAACCACTTATAACATTCAGTTACCTATCTTCATGTACACATCAAAATATACTTTGTTCCTCTGCTTCTTCTTCTTCTTCGTTCTTCAGTCAGTAATCAGGTTACAGCGCCAATACCTTCACTGAACTGTGTAATTCGCTTACGGTCATTCATAGAAACACATACATATTTTTATAACATATTCTATACAGTATCTCAACCATCTACATAACATTTTTTTCATTGTAGTGATTTTCGTGGCAGTACTTACGTTCAGTAGTTTGCTATTGCTTTTTGAATAGTATGGATGCACAATTGCCTGCGGCGGGATTCAAACTTGGTACCTTAGCTTCACAGACGCGCCTCCGTACCTCCCTGCCACAAAGACGGACATATATACGTACATACATAAAGAGAAGAAATCATCCATATAAGAAAATATATCGAGTAAAAGTAGAATATAGAAAAATGTGGAAACTGATGCAACCAACTGCAGAACCAAATGTGGAAACTGATGCAACCAACTGCAGAACCAAATGTGGAAACTGATGCAACCAACTGCAGAACCAAATGTGGAAACTGATGCAACCAACTGCAGAACCAAATGTGGAAACTGATGCAACCAACTGCAGAACCAAATGTGGAAACTGATGTAACCAACTGCAGAACCAAATGTGGAAACTGATGCAACCAACTGCAGAACCAAATGTGGAAACTGATGCAACCAACTGCAGAACCAAATGTGGAAACTGATGCAACCAACTGCAGAACCAAATGAATCCTACCATCCAATTTCACGCAAGGAACAGATCATCCTCTTCACACTATGAACTGATCACAACAGATTGAGAAGTGGCATGTATGGAAAGCTGAAAATAGACGAGATAGACCTGTGGAACTGTGGACTGAGCCTAGAAACTGCAGAACACATTCTTCATGTCTGTAAACTCTACCAAGAAGAGAGGGAGAAAATATGGCCTACTTGAGACATTACTCTTCCAAAGTGAGTGTTTTCTTTCCATGAATGACGTTAAGGGAATTACACAGTTCAGTGCAGCTATTGGCGCTGTAACCTGATTACTGACTGTAGAACGAAGAAGAAGAAGCAGAGGAATGAAGAAGAAGAAGCAGAGGAACAAAGTATATCTTGATGTGTACATGAAGATAGCTAACTCTGAATGTTATAAGTGGTTTGTATTTGTATTATTTAAAAGTGATTTATCCTAAATTTGAAACTACGTTTCAGAGGTCAGAGGAAACCGGTAGACGAGATCTGTGCTTGTGCACGTCGTTCACAGCTGAGGGGCACAACCAGATATCCCTGTGCTCCTCCTAACCGTCGGCGCTGGTGTAACAGTTGTCTTGTTTGTCCAACCCTTCTCTTCCTAATAAATCTTCGACCGCCTCAGCGTGAGGGCCCAGAGTCTATTTTCATTGGAACTGTGCTAGGGTAGCGCGCCATAACGGCGTTCTCGTTCTGATATGTTCATGTTATGACTACCTGTGGATAATAACTTGTGTATTTACATCTCGCGCGTGCACATTTTGCGCAGTTCAAACAAATCCCTCTACAGCATAGTACTGTGTGTAAAAACAAACAACTTAGGATTGTTATAGATTAGAATAGTTATTTCACTTGTATGTGATTTTTTATTGGTTGACGGTACAAAGTATACCCACATTAACCAATGAATAGCCCGGTCATCCTAGATGAATGACTCGGCTAGCAGGATTACAATGGAGAAATACTAGAGACTCAATCAAGATGAAACTTTATACTCAATGACACAATAATCCTACAGTGCTATTGATAAAAAAAGGAAGATTTGTCATTAGCAACAAGACCGGCGCAACTGGATTTTTCACAATATAAGTAAACCTCATTTATAGAAAAAACTAAAACATTAAACTATGGTATGTATGCTAACCGTACTGACGCTGGGAAGAGAAGACGCATCAAGAAGTGCAAACAAACATCCAATATGACGCCATATTGTGTTCAGCCAGGGTCAGAAATGGGAATAAAGAATAGTAACACTGTTACCTTTCATGCACAATGTAAGAGGCAAATAAAGAGGTTTTAGGCGGTAACGTTGGTTGTTTCATCTTATGTATGATCAAAGTGATCTAGAAGGTATGCTGAATTCAGATGTGTCTGGACGAAAGGCGCAGTTTTCGCAGCTAAGCTGTATAATATGTCGCAGCACATTCCCTGCTCTGGACTATATCCTACTAATCTGCAGGAGGTGAAGTAGCGCACAAGAAGACTCCAATACCATCTCTAGAATATATACAGGGCCGTAGATATGATCACCTTAAGGCGGAAATTGGGGGGGGGGGGCTTACCTAAAAGATGCCATTCGTCTATTTTCATTTTAAATGTCAGTATATGACGGGAAATGTGAAGATATTTTCGTAAAAAAACACTAAGGGAGGGGTTTTTATAGACCTTTTGGCTAAATTTCTAGTACTGAAAATCATGTTCAGATTTGCTAATGTGTGGATTGAACACCCCCAAACCCCTCCCTTATCTACGGGCCTGAATATATGTATTATATGAGTAGAGAAAAGCTGATATTTGTTTTGGTTATATAAAGAAAGAGAACAGCATTGAGCAATTCTTAATTATTTTAAGCTTGATTCCTGGAAGCAATGAGTAATGTTCGTCCAAGACGACGATGGACAAAATACATCTCAGATTGCTTAAATATGACCCTGACTGCAGTAGGTCGTCAACTCGTCCAGAATCGTGAATCGTGAAGTGTTAAGAAGTCCATAAGGAAGACTACATTATGGAAAGAATATGCCATCTGATATATATATATATATATATATATATATATTATATATATATATATATATATATATATATATATATATATATATATATATATATATTATATATATATATATATATAATATTAATAGAGCAGATATATGGTAGTTCTACCTCTATTTTGTTCTGTAGAACACACAACAAACAGAAATATTAAAATTTGCAGCATCCAATAATATATAGATCAGTTGAAAATGCTAGCGGTGATGTTCTTCTCTGTGGTTATCGTAGCTAACCAAAATTTCGGTGCGGAAAATTATATCGTAACTAACAAAGAATAAAATCGGTGTCGTATATTAACTTTGGAATCGGTGTTGCGAATCATAGTCTTTTTATTGTAACGAAACGCAGAGGAAAACAGCTGGCGGGGTTGGAAGCTGGCAGTGTTCTGTCTCCTATTTTTGGGCCAAGAATCTGTGATCACCGTAATGTTAATTTTCTTGTTCTATTTTGTTGTTCTATTTTGTTGTTCTACATAATGTTAATTGTGTGTTCTATATAGAGTTAATTGTGTTGTTCTATATTGTGTTCTACGTAATGTTAATTGTGTAGTTCTATTTTAATAAGGGAGGAGTTTAAACTACAACCCCCACCCCAACCCTTTCTTCGTATCTGCATGTTTGCCAGACTTGGAAGGTATACTCTTTCCTCTTCGACGGCTTTGTTCTTCTATCAGTGATTAGGTCACAGTATGAATAGCATGAATGAACTGTTTGATCGGTTTCAGACAATTTAATAGAGTGCCACAGTTTTGAAAGTAGCTATATCTTAAGTACCATATCGTCTTCTCTATAGAATAAGAATACTTTCTGCAGTTTCTGGTACGTTACTATGGCTCCAGCTGTACTTAATTTTATGCAAAAAGTTAGACTTTATATATCTTTTAATGTTTCTTGTTACATGAAGAAAATATAACGAGCAGAGTATTAAATGTTAACCAAAAGTGCATTGGGTAGTAATGGTCTATGCAGAAATGGCGCAGTTATTTGGGTAAAATATGGTTTCAAAATATGGATGGCAATAGTGAAAGACGCAAGCAAAAATATCACGTGATTTTATCGCATAGGAGCTGTTCAAAAATTACATCAACAATTAGGCAGGCCTGAAAGTTTTGACAGCTGTTGACAAGGCTAGGGGTTGAGAAAAGTTGATGTTTAAAATACTGCTTTTATAAACCATACACCATTTCGTTAAATTGTTTGAATGTCTTCACATATTTCTAAAAATATGAAATAAATAATATATTTTGTGTGTACTTTTTGTGTTAAAATTGTGTTTAGGGGCGGTTGGTTAAACATTATTTGGCATAGTTAATGAGGGGTGGTGGATGCCTGAATTCTTGACAGTTGCTGACAAAGAGGCGGAGTCAAATATTTTTTTTTAAACTGCTGATGTAATGTATGACGACTTTCCATAAAAGAGATATGATTGGGAGATGATGCATAACTAGTGAGTTTTTTGTTTAATGCTCGCCTGCAGGACGAAAAAAGTCTCACTCGTACATACACCGAGATTTGGCAGTAGAAGCCCTCCTCACAGAATTAATTAGGACTTCAATTTTTACGTTTTTGATTATTGCCGTGTTTTTGTTGGTCACTATTTATATACTTGGAGTCGTATACCAACAAGTATAGAAACAGTGATCACCGAAAATCACGACAATAATAAAAAATGTAACCGATGAAGTCCTACTAAATTATGTACGGAGGTCGTATAAGTACAGTGCAAGGTCACGCATAAACACACATGCAAATTCACACGCACAAACACACACATTGATAGTGGTTCTTCTGTTTAAATTGATACACGTAGTTTAACAATTGTATCGTTTAACAATAGTTCAACGCATTATCAAAATGTCGCTGTATTTTAGTATAAGTGTGTGTGAGTTTCTTTCTTAAATACAAAAATAATTGAACCTCATATTGCAATGCGAAAACATGGAATGTGATACGGACTGCAGAGCTAGTGCTTGCCTCATCTATCGCATTCAATCAGGCACACACAAAAATACTTAGAATGGGATATAATGAAACTATTTGTAACGCGTACGTTGAAGAAGGTACTGTTGAAAATAAACAAGACAACTATGTAATCTGTAATGAAACGTGGCACAGAATGAAGTCTCATTGAAGAGAATGTGTAAGAATTGTGCATAAATTAAATACACGAGTTTAACTAATTTGTATAGAGAGGAATGCATACACTGTTAAACGAAGCATATATCTAGTTTATGTAGGTTCTATTGTATAGATCATGATTAAGTGGGTTCTATTGTATAGATCATGATTAAGTGGGTTCTATTGTATAGATCATGTTTAAGTAGGTTCTATTGCTTTGATCATGCTTACGTAAGTTCATGCTTGATCCTGTTTAAGTAGATTCTGTTGCATAGATCATGTTTAAGTAGGTTATGTTGTATAGATCATGTATAAATAGGTTCTACTACATAAATCATGCTGAAGTAGGTTCCTTTGCGTAGATTATGTTGAAATAGAGCCTGTTGCATAGATCATGTTTATGTAGGCTCTATTGCATAGATCATGTTTAAGAAGATGCTGTTGTATAGATCATATTTAAGTAGATTCTATTACATAGTTCATGTATAAATAAGTTCTATTTAGTAGATCATGTTTAACTTAAGTAGGTTCTTTTGCATAGATCATTTTTTTTGTATTCGTTCTCAAACTATTGCAAATTAACAGTATGCAGTCATGATAGTGGAATACATTGTATCATGGTTTACAGCTCAGCTGCGAAATAAGTGCTTCTCGGCCAGATAGATCTGAGTTCAGCGTGACGTTTCCGTCATTTTTACCCTATATGGGCGGAGCAGACAAATCCATCTCATAACTCCTTTGTCGTCTCGTACAACTTGCATAGAGGTAAACTTTGTTGTTATTTTTTTGCTCTCACTTAAAACCCCCGCAGAGCATAGACGGAGTATGTTCTATTAGATAGATGGAGCATGTTCTATTGCATAGATCTCGTTCAAGTTCGTTCTATAGCATAGATCTGGTCTAAGTCGGATCTATTGCATAGATCTTGATCAAGTTCGTTCTATTGTATAGATCTCGTCTAAGTCGCCTCTATTGCATAGACGTCGTCTGTTAGTTTTATTACATATATCTAGTCAAAGTTTGCATTTGTTAGTTATATTGCATAGATCTGGTCTAAGCCGGTTATAATGCATAGATCTGGTCTAAGTTGGTTCTATTGCATAGATCTCATCTAATTGGGTTCTATTGCAACCTGGTGTAAGTCAGTTCTATTGTATAGACCTCGTATATATTTGTTTTATTGCATAGATCTCGACTAAGTCAGTTATATAAAGAATAAAAACAAACAAAAAATAAAAACGCTGTGTCAATCAATTCATAGCGGATAAGAATTTGTGTTCAGAAACTAAGAGATCCGTGTGTCAGTTAAAAATAGTGCCGAGAGTGAATCAAAGCCAGCGGTCCCTGGTGTGACTGATGATTTGAGACCTGCTCGCCATGGTGTCATGTTAGTTCAGTTTCTTTCATTGTGCACTAAGTGCCCTCATGTTGTTGTGAGTCGGCATGTAGGTCCTCCCACATGCACGTTCTTACTCACCCTACTCCATGCCTCCACAGAACGGAAGTGCGCGGTTTGACAATAATAATTACTCAGTTCAGGACGGTGGTAACAATATGTTTGAACTGCTCCTGTTATGTCTTGTGTACAACTTGGGGCAAGAATCAACATGGACGTGAATGAAAGCATAAATGAAGTTGAGAAGAAAGCCAGATAAAGGGTAAGGTCTGCCTGTGGCGGTGGCCACTGTCTTTGTGATCATCTATCAGATGAATTATGTCGACGATTTCTGGCTCCAGTATGTTGGAGTGTGTTTTAATAGCGTGGGTTCCTTGTGTTTGAATACCAGTTTATAAATACATTTGTTGCATATATAACGCATACATCGTGTGCGATATAAAAAGCTGATGTGGAGATATCAACCACTGTGGGTGGTCTCCTCCCCCCCCCAGCCTCTTTTGTATCACCAGGGTCTTTTGTTGTTGAAAATTTCATCATATCCCCCTCTCCGTGACTTTCCAAATATCTGGTAAGGATTGTGATTTGCTTGTGGTTTATAGAACACAATTTATAGAACTGTATGCAGTACAAATCATTAGCATAACAAATAATGAGATCATTGTCATAATATGGAAAAACAAAAAAGAAACGAAACTGCTAATGCTAGGAACAGTTATGTTTCCGGTTGCAACATACTGCTGTGAAACTTGGACCCTAAGTAAAAAAGCGGCAAAGAAGAGCAACGCCTTTGAGATGAAATGCTACGGATAGATACTTAGAATATCATGGAAGAAAAATAAGGAAACACTCAGATATTATAAATACATTAGGTAGCAGAATTTTGGCTACTAAACACAATAGCAGAAAAGTAAACTACACCTGTATGGACATATGAAGAAACACGACTGTTTAGAAAGAAAAAATATAGAGGACAGAGAGCCTTGAGGGTAGAGAAAGGGAAGACTAAGAAGACGATAGACTGACGACATTAAAGATAGCATGAATGTGTCGTTGGAAAATGCAAGCCGCATGGCCGAAAACAGAGGTTCAAAGAATTCATTAGGAAGACAACGTTCTCAAGAGAATACGTCACATGACATATCATCATCACCATAGGCAATCGGTTTAAGGAAAATATATATAAAATAGGGAAACAATTACTGGTATATTGCCATATCGGTAATCAATGAGCTAGTATATTGTCATGTGGTTAAACAATGAGCTGGTATATTGTCATGTGGTTATGCAATGAGATGGTTTATTGTCATGTGGGTAAGCAATAAGCTGGTATATTTCCATATGGGTAATCAATGAACTGGTATATTGTCATGTGGGTAAGCAATGAGCTGGTATATGTCATGTGGGTAAGCAATGAGCTAGTATATTGCAATGTGGGTAAGCAATAACTGGTATGGCTTGATGTTAAAACTGTTAGGGATAGTTAATTTTGTAATATTGTGTGCAGGCAATTTGAGAAATGAGAATGAATCGATATTGGCCAGCAATAATGTCAAATAACATATGAGCATGAAAAGAACAGGAGACAATGGAAGATCAAGTATAAAGTGGATTGTAAGAGTTACCAACATTTTTAGGTGTTTCAATATTGCTGCATATCAAGCAATAAATCGTGCCAAAGTCCGAAAAGCGATCGTCGTACAATCCAGAAGCAACTAACAGCAAAGTCAGGGACACAACAATAGGCCTTATATAGACAATAGACAGAAAAACTGGTTTTCCAAAGTACACTTCTATCTGATTTCTCGATAGTCAGCTGACCTCTCCTCTCATTATCGGTGGTGATATACCCCACAAGGACTATCTATCTGACGGATTGTTTATGTCTGCTTCGCAAAATATTGTGTATTGTTGTTGTCTAACCAAGGTATTGTGTAGATACACCAATCTTCCTTATACAATGGGAAGTAGTTTCTCAACTCTGTATACAAATAGGCTTCAGATCTCGGCGGGTGTCCAGATCTATGCCCAGTTTCATGTCTTCTACTCAGATGGGAGTTTATTCTACAGACGTCCTTTACACACTTTGCAATAATCCTCAAATACAATAATCTGAAATGATAGTTTGTATCTGTTTTCCACAATTTTTTGCGCTTTTCTCAAATTCCTGCAAATTAACAGGATGTAATTTGAAAAACGAAATTTGATGTGTCATGCTTTACAGCTTAGCTGCGATACCTGCACAGTTTTGCATGATAACATCCGATTTCAACATGACTCCTGGTCACTTTGACAATGTATGGCATGGGACAGCCAACTCCACCACATAATCTTTTTTTTCTGGCTTTTAAGATATGCATGTAAGGTAAACAGCGTTGCTATTATGTGATCCTCTTTTGCGCCCGAGCAATACACGTGCGGTCATTTTTCAAATTCTGTGAAAGTTCTCTAAAATAATTTGTGCTGTATTTGAATTTGGTACTGTTTTATACTATTTTTACTTCTGGCAACGTATGTTTCTTTCTGTAAAAACATTCCTTTTATAACTGTCAGTACTGCAATTGTTTCGTTAGAGAGTTGCAGGGAGGTTTCGAATGACTTGTGTGATAAAGGTCGCATGCTCCTGCCGTCACCATATCTTATTCAGTGTGGATTTTTTAAATTTACACTCCGACAGAAAAAAGACCCAACTTATTCCTTACCGGGGATCAAACCCTGGACCCCACATATGTGAGAAAAAGGCCTTAAAATATCTCTTAGCCGTAACTTACTCCATGAGAGACCATACATCAAAGCCATAGGGCAGTGATCGGCAATACGCCGCACGTGGTCTACCGGTTTGATAGCTAGAATATAATATCGTCAACATTATTTCCAAAGTTATTTAAAAACACACAAAAAAACCACTTTGATTAATTTTATCCGTGACCACCAAAGATCTACGAAAAGGGGCTGATGACCTTATCTTTTTAGATAAACATATCATAGGTCCTGTATATCATAGGTCCTGTATATCATAGGTCCTGTTTATTGACTTCAATACGCATTTGGCTGTTGTCAGTAGTGTAATTATATGGTCATTTTGGTTATTACAAAAAGGATAGATCGTCTCACACTGAGAGAACATTCCAGCAGATTACTAAAGCTTCCAGGTAGCCGGTACCTGCCCTAAGGGATAGGAACTACTATTCTCATTCAGTAAATCGGAACATACTTGTTTCTCCGCCTGTTACATGTTAAAGTATGTAAGTGTAGATATCATATCTCTCTCTCTCTCTCTCTCTCTCTCTATCTATCTCTCTGTCATATATTAAAGTATGTAAGTTTAGATATCATACATCTCTCTCTCTCTCTCTCTGTCATATATGAAAGTAGGTAAATGTAGATGATATCAGACGTCTCTCTCTGCCTGTCATATGTGAAAGTAGGTAAATGGATATGTCATAATGTATCTCCACCTGTCATATGTTAAAGTATGTAAATGTAGAAATCAGACGTGTATCTGCGCTTATTATATGTTAATATATATAAATAACAATAAAATATTTATCTCTTAACCTGTTATATGTTACTGGTTTATAAATTGGTATATCAGACATGCCGCTCTGCTTGTTATATGTTAATTTCGTTAAATGCAGACAGTATACATTTCTCTCCCCCTGTTACTATTTCGTTCAATACAGACATTAAATAAGCCTATAACCTGTTACATGTTAATTTCCTTAAATGGTGGACATGTCTCTCATCTATTAATTTCGCTCACTAGACAATTATCTCGTCTTGTTATCTATTCACATCTGCTGTTGCTGTCAAAGTTATGAGAGATAATTCTGCTTTATGAATACATTCTGCTTGCTAAGTGAATAGATTAATTTCTAAATTTTTGATTTTTAGATTAAGATTTTTAGAGGCAAAGACCGAGCCACAACATCATAACTATAGCAACTGTTTTCTCTGAAACCTATTCGATCATCTATTTTCAGAATCATCAGTGGGGTATTAGCACGCACTTTAAATGATCTAAAGTGTAACATTAATAATCGTGAAAGTAACATTGTTTATGTCTCTTATTTGAAGGGAATTTTAAATGTATTTTAACATATGCATATCGTTTTTTCACAAGTGTTCAGCCGAATTTATACATTATGTTGTATGTTAAAATACACATTGCTTATACGCACTCATTTCAACTGAATTTATCGTGCTCTATATATGTGAGAAGTTGCTGGAGAGCTTTGTATTATGGCATTGGAGAACGTCGGTATAGATTGACAGCAAACGAGAAAGAAGGCTGTGGTCAGACGTGCTAAACAACACCACACAGCATGGCCTATACGAAGTGTTTCATGTACATAAATATCCATGTTATGCTTGCACACACATTAAACCAACCCAGAAGATGATGGTGAGCGGTAGGATGGTTAGTGCGGGTTCTACCTCCTCATTCTTAAATAAATATAACATATCATGTAGTATTAGTTTAACAAATAACAGAGGTTGAACTCCCCCTCTCTCAAAATAAGTTTCCCCCAAAATAAGATCAGCAAACAGCCCTCATAAAGAAATGATGAAAGCTTTTCTTTTAGGTAAACCCCTTCTCCCCTCTTGTATCGTATCTACGGGTCTGGTTCAACCGAAATTCGACATTATCTTAATGGGATTATTTACCTGTTGGGGAAAACACTGTTCTGGAATCTGTTTTGTTTTACACCTGTGAGCAGACCGTTGGCAAAAAATGTCACATTAGTAGGAAGACAAACAGAACATAGTTTTTGCCTCATTGTAGCATTAAGTTTGAAGCCCGCGGGTATAACAGATAGCGTCAAAGAGGTATTGGCAAGTATGAAGGACCGCGGGCTGATATACCAACTAGGATTAGATAAGCAGGAGCAATGAAAGACTAAACATTTATCTGTCTCATCAGGTTTGGCATCCAGCAGAGATGATGTCAGTGAGAGGTCTAGCCTGGGAGAGGATGAAAATAAGATGGCAGATTCGGCGGACTAAGCGTCTCTGTGATGGAATGACTGCAAGTTGTATTCAATTAGCACTAGATCTTCCCTGGAAACCTTGCTTGTTTTCAATGTTAAAAGGGTATTCAGAGCTTGCGATTGTTGTTCATTCCTTCAACAAATCAGCGGACTCCACATGGTGACTATGTTTATTGTGAAGTCTAAATGGTTATAGCGCTAATCCAAGTCTACTTGTAATCTAAAGAACTTCATGTATTTCTTTAGTAAACTTTGGAATATTAGAAATGTGTGTCGCCTATTATTTACCCTACACGTCAATTAGTATTCAGTCATTAATTATTTCAGATTAACGTTTTTGACCTTGTGAAATACCCTCCAACGTTTTGAAATGGATCGTCCGGTGAATTTTAAATGTGTGAATATAAATAAAGGTTTCTCAAAGTTGGTGATATTGCCCTCGAGCAGCAAAAAGACAAAAGAGTTTGTGTGCATTTGCTGTAAATAACCAATGTCAATTTTTGTGCGATTTAAACTGGGAAGTGGAAAATATGTGTACTACGGTTAAATGTTACGCGATATTGGACTAGTCCTTTGGTTTTTAACATGCCTTAAATTCGGAAGGGATTCCCTGCATGTAATAAACTTCCCAGCTGATAATAGGCAACGAGTGTACAATCGTCGAAACTCTTATCCGTGACTTTCGCCAATAGAAGACATGTTGGCTAATTAAAATTCAGGGAAATAAAGTATTACAAAAAGACCAATTTGACTATTCTCTTGATTTGCATTGGCCGTCACATAAAGTATAATCATTGTGACCAATGAATATCATGGGGTATTCAAATAAGTTTGGCTAGATATTAGCCAGTAGGTCTTCTATTGACGATGGTCACAGCTTATAACGCACTCTGCTCTTGAACTTTACAGGTTAAATCATGTTTTTCGGTCACAAATTTCGAGGCGGGAAACGGCAGAAATGAATTTGGACTTAGGTGGAATAGTCGTTCTCATACGAGGTGTTCCGCTATCAGCGAACTGGTCACGTGAAATTAGACAATCTATTCCCTTTAGTATCAGCAGAAATGTCACACTTTGTAATATGTTAGCCTGACTCTGGTTTTAAAAAAAAACCACTTGATTGTAGAATTTGACTATGGGTGATTCACCCTCTTAGCCAATGTTTCTCTCACCGACAGCGTTAACACTTCGTTAGCGTGTCAGCAAACACGTCTACGATCTGAAATTAATTAGCTTTCGGCCACGTGCTTCTGGAAGATTGTTTGTTCTCTTTCATGTACACTGCCTTCATTATAACTTACTTATTTCGTCGTTTTACGCTTGCACAATCTGACTTGCACAATGTCCTGTTATCTAATGTTGTACTGCCTTTATTGTAAACTTTGTATTCAAATTGTGGGTCATGCTTCGACGGCGAGTCACTCTATTCTCCTGGATTGGACTATGCCAAAAGACAACATAATAATTCATGCCCACTGTTATCGTAAAGCACTGTGGTGCGACAATAGTTGCCAATAAGTGATTTTGTTTGTTATTGTGTAAGAAAATTCCATTCCATCTCAGTCTATACTGCTCTGACATTATCCTAAAGGCGATGATAAGGAATTTCGCACGAGCTTACAAACTGTCTGTTGCAAAAAGCACCACAAGAAGGTGCCTTTACGGAATCGACTATCTGCTAGCTTTAGGAGTCACACGAAGCAGTGCAGCCGACGATTAACTTCCGAAAAGATATTTAATGTGAGTGTTAAAAGATCAATAGGTGATAGAAACAAAGATTAATAATATTTAGGACACACCGAACCAAGCAAGTTAGACAAAAAGACTGAGGTTACTAGCTACTTAGTAAGTACAATAAGGAAACACACGCATTTTGCAACTCTCTTCATAATACTGAACCATATTACATCACAACTATATATATATATATATCTGGCCTATATATATAGGTGTCCTTGTCATCACCTTAACATTAGATAACAAGAGTTGATATAAGAGAAAGATTTATGGAAGAGAACATACCAGTGCCTGGTGGAGGTAGGGATAAAATGTAGAAAATAGAGATGGATATAGGACATACTGTATAGAGAGTGCAGGGAACACAGCCTTGTGAGCCTGGATGCTGAGGTCAAGGCACTCATCTGCGAACATGCAGACGACAATGATGTTGTTATTGACACGGATGGGTCGGTCATCCGTCACCACTAATGCGCATGGGGCTTTACTGCCAGATTAAAGGAAGAAAGGTGCACGAGGCCAGCTGAGCATTTACCGCAACAACAAGCAGTCTCACAATGGAAGTATTTACGGTAACGCAGGCACTTATCTGGCTGGAATCTCGAGCCTATTCCTACGCGTGCATACTAAATGACTCAATGAATATGATTCAGAAAGTCAAAACAAGTTATGCACTTAAGGGATAGGGGAGTCATTAGAGAGAGAGAGAGAGAGAGAGCTACAATATGGGCATCAATACGGAAACTAAACCTTATCTTTGTCTTCGGACATGAGGGCGTGGAAGGAAACGAATGGGACGATCAATTAGCTAGCCTCGCCACCATAAGAGATCGTGAGTCTATGGATCGAGCGAACATCTTCGATTGCTCTTCGTGAGTCTACACGATCAGAGGATTTTAAGATTAATGAGCATGACTCAATAGCGAAAATGCGCGAATCGGGAGTGAAGATGGACGTGGCCGGTAGAGAACACCTGACAAAGATTTCAAAAAAGAGCAGTGCACCAACCTAGAACTGGTTAGAAAAAAACTATACTAACACTGGGGTCTGTGTTACCTCTAATATTGTATGGTAGTGTGTTCTGATATAACATAATTGTACTTTGTCCGCTGGTTGAAAGAGACACGCCTCTCTAAAAGAGAGGCAAACTCATTAACTACCTACCTACTACCATAGAACTGGAACTATCAGACGTATATACTCTGAGAAATTTACTGAAGCGGAGATCTGAGCACCTATGGACATGTCGGGTGTGCGGGGAGGATAATCAATAAACTAATACCTAATAAATAAGCCTCATAATATAACCAGACATGCGTTGGTTTTGAACCTACAGGGAAAGATTAAAGATGGGAAACCGAGAAAGACCTGGAGACAACAGTAGAAGAAGAGACCAAACCGATAAAGATCTCGCGAACACAGTTCACGAAAAGGACAGCGCAGCACAGAAATAGTTGATGTGGACGGCGCAGCACAGAAATGATAGAAAAGCAACAGTTACACAGTGAGCTGAAATGAAAGAAGGGAAGAAACAATGGTGAAGTCTGAACCGTATGAACATGGAAACACTATTTCTCTCGGTCTGTTGTATGTGTTAATGTTTGGTAATAAAACAGCAGACATGCTACTCTGACTGTTGTTATGTTAAAGTATGTAAATAGACAAGTTTTTCCGCCTCTTATATGTTAATTTCGTTCAACGCAAACAATAGACAAGTCTCTCCGTCTGTTATATGAAGTTATCCAATTGTTGAAAGTTTACACTTTTCTGATTGTCCCTTGTGTTTTTCATGTTTCTGAACCACAAAGCAGTAACTAATTTTGAGTTTACTATGTTTCATTTATGATACGCCTAGGACACGATGTAGATATTGCATACATAGAGAACAACTTGTATTACATTAGGAAGTGTAGAACATACTAGAAAGACACGTACATACAAGGAATTCTCGTTGAATAGATCTCAGAAAGTGTATCTCATTTCTCTGAATAAGTCTTTAGACTTGTTCTATTCTCAGATATTAAACGGAATAATCTCCCCATTGCCAAAATGTAATTACTTTTATGATGGATTATAAATGAACTGTTGATATGTTTTCTGATGTTGTCTCACTCCATCATTGACTATAACTGAGCACAAAGGGTAATGTCTGAAGAAAATATTAGAGATATTGCCCCCATTTGTCAAAGATAAGATTTGTCTTGATATAAACAAAGCTTGCAGGTCACAGGGGCAAAGAAGAAAAAGAGAATATTGTTTAGAAAATCTAACAAGCCAGTCACCCTGTCTGGTCTATGCCAGGTTTCTGCCTGTTGTCTCCAGGCAAAGAAGACTGTTTAATTTAAAACAGATTGGCATGTAGATAACGCTTATCATAATTTGGTCCTAGTCTGCACACCACGAGTATGGGTCACGGTGTTTTTTCCTCTACAATTCTCTCATGAGATATAATTTGATATAATCAGGATGTGATTTGTTTTGAATGGTCTTGTGAAAGAGCGGAACCTATCTATAGATGTTATGAATTCCTAGGTTTGGTCCAATTTAAACTGGTTCTATAACTAGTCTTATGCAATGAAATCTAGGAACAATTTTAAAGATATACTTTAAACATAACCTGATACAATTCTTCAAAAATTGTTTTGAAAAAACTACTTTTTAAAATTTTTGTGTGTTTTAATACCTTTGTCAAAGATCGTCATATTCCATATTCAGTACAGATTAGGTGCACATAAATTTAAGAAAATTATTTTTTTTTAAAAACTCACTCGTCTGAGGTCGTCAAGTTTCATATACAGTTTACGTGCAAAAAGAGAAACTTTAATTTAAAAAAAACGTCAAGTTCCCTATAATAATTGAGTGGGCAAAAAAATGAAACTTTTCTCAGATATTATGTTTCACATAAATAGTGATAGCACGCAAAGTGAATTTGTCTAAGATCGTCAATTTCCGTAAAGGGATTGAGTGCGCAAATAATATAACTTGTCTGGGATCGTCAAGTTCAATGTATAGATTTAACACAAAGAAAGTGAAACTTGACTAAGATCGTCAAAATCCGTAAAAAAGATTGAGTGCACAAAATCTAGTCTTCTAGGTTGTCAAGTTCAATATAAAGATTCAATGCAAGAAAGTGAAACTTGTCTCAGATCGTCATATTTCCCATAATGATTAAATATAATAATATTAATAAAATATATAACCTGGTAATGTCACACTATTACCTGTCTAATATAACCTGGTAATGTCCCATCATTACCTGTCTAATATAACCTGGTAATGTCCCATCATTACCTGTCTAATATAACCTGGTAATGTCCCATCATTACCTGTCTAATATAACCTGGTAATGTCCCATCATTACCTGTCTAATATAACCTGGTAATGTCCCATCATTACCTGTCTAATATAACCTGGTAATGTCCCATCATTACCTGTCTAATATAACCTGGTAATGTCACACCATTACCTGTCTAATATAACCTGGTAATGTCACACCATTACCTGTCTAATATAACCTGGTAATGGTGTAACAATCAGCATAAGGTGCGTGCAAAACATCCTTATCTTCAAGCACAAGTACAAATATGAAAATGTACGTTCTGATCTGTTCTTAAAGTTATCAAACCGAGACTTTCCTTCCACCTCTTCTCCTTTCACTCTCACGCGTTCGACACAGGATAATATCTGAAATTGAATGGTGTTTTATTACATATTCAAGCAACGTAAACTGACATTGATTGACAGACATCAACTGTGCTTCCTGTCCACCTGAAATGTGAATATAAATTATTGAATCGCAAGGTGAGCGGAAATCACAGTAGCACAAGGAAAGTTCACGGAAAATAAATATCTTCTTCTTCGCTTATTCTCAAGATCCTACAGATTAGCAGGATGTGGTCCAGAAAAAGGAATGAGTTTATTCATGGTTAAAGCTAGACTGGTTTATCTCAGTTTTCTGGGTCACTTTGACCGTCTGTGGGATGAGACAGCCAACCGCACCCTCAAAACCTTCGTAGTCGCCTTTTGCTACATGCACGCGCACACACGCACACATCATTCACAGCTACACGTTCACAGAGTCATGTAATATCACGTGTAGTTTTAAATCTGCCTTGCTCAACTTTCTACGTAATCAAGTCAGAATAATACGATTGTGATATATTCATATTATTGATTTCTACAGTTTCCCTAGCGTTTTGCGATCAATAATTTGAAATATCGATGAAAAACTAATATTAGAAGTCACATAGCTGGATGGTGTGTTGTGCAATCAAATAATATATTACGTGATATTTATTTATTAGTTGAATATCCTATTAACTGTTATGTTTGAGCATATTTCTGACTTGAGTCTGTGAGTATGCTAATGGGGAGATTCTTAGACAGGTAGACGAACACGTAGACAGACAAGCAGACATATAGATAAACAAACAGGCAGCTAGGTATAAGAGATAAATAGATGGCTAGATGGGATGAATTAATGAATGAATGAGTTGGTGAATTGATATATATGATTAATTAATGGATGAATGGATATAATTAATCAATGAATGAATTCGTGAATAAATGAATGAATGAGTGGATAAATAGATATATATGAATTATTAATGAGTGAATGGTTTAATTAATAAGTGGATTGATTAATGAATGGAGGAACGCATAGATGGGGTGAATTAATATTTGAATTAATGGATGGATATGTTTGTTATGTTTATTTGTTTCGATTCAAAATAGGTACATGATACAAAGTTCTTGTTTTCAATATGCAGTAAGGGAGGTTCTCCAAAATTTTCTTACATGCCAAAAAACTCCAAATGTAATAGATATTTACTAACTTAAGAAGAAGCTTCCTACTACTCAGAAGGTTCTAGGCGTGACTGTCGGTAGATATGGAAGACCTAACTGCTAAAAGTAAACAGCCTTCATTCGGTACGCTTTTTATTATTATCACGTTTTCCATTGGTTACTATTTATATACTTAGAGAAGCCTTGGCTATTTTTGACATGTGATTCCAAGTATATAAATATTGGTCACCGGAAAACATTGAAATAATCAAGAAAAGTAATGAATGAAGGCCTGATTACTTCTGTTGGAAGGCATTTAGTACGCTGTAGATAGCCACTGTCTATTTACAATTGTGAGTACATTGTAATCAGAACAATTCTCGCCCGTGTATTGACGGTGCCCGAAAGGGGAGCAAAGAATAGTAACACTGTTTACCTTCCATGCATGTCGTATGAGGCGACTAAGGAGGTTATGGGATGGAGTTGGCTGTCCCATCCCATATAGGGTCAGTGACCCAAAGCTATGCTGAAGTCGGATGTGTCAGGCCGAAAGACGCAGATCTCAGCAATGCTGTAAATATGACACAACGCATTCCGTTCTCCGGACTGCATCCTGCTAATCTGCAGGAGTTTGAGAACGAACGCAGAAGAAGAAGAATGTATATAGAAGGCGTTAAATATTGTGTGTGCAGACGTTCAATCGTATTAAAATTTGTTACGAATTGGTGGAACAAACTCTGATCACTTTTGACCATACAGTAGACCTACATATAAATAGTTAGATGGATATATAAGTAGAGTTAGTTACACCCATCTTGTCGACATGCTAAGGAACACGATATCCATCCCTGGATGATACGCTGCATAGCAAATGTGCTAATCTGCAGAACAGTTGCTCTGAGGTGAGGATCCTTGACGTCTGAGATCAGAACAATAGTACCTGGTCTGCCACAAGGATCTCCTCTGTCCACAGTGCTGTTTAATGTGTATAAGTTGACAATTTCTCAATTGACAACCTCAAACAATTGTATGCTCAAGCACCATGAGTTCTAACATACGCTGATGATATCCTACTATACAACATGGGCAGGAACAAAATAGATATTGCCGACAGTGTACAGTGTGGACTAGATATGTTTTCAATTGTCGATATGGTGCAGAACATTCAGCACTGTGATACATCCCTCGAAAGTAAAGGTCGCCTGATATACTCCTTAAATAATAATCTGGTCAGGGACACACTACCAGTTGCATGGGCTCATTTATCGAAAGAGAACAGGGCCTTAAATATCTTGGATACTCTTTCATTTAGCAAACACGTCACAGATATGATTCAGGAGGCTAATAGAGCGATCAGTGTTATCAAGGTTATTGCGATCTTCGACATGCAGCAATGGGTACTGTTTTTGCTTCTATAAGTGATTGTGATATCTGTCATAAATTATGGCCTCGGCCTACTAACACTGTGACAGACACAAGTCGATAGAATGGAAAATGTCCAAAATGAGGCAATGAGAACAGTACTGGGGTGTAATAAGGATACACTCATCTCTGCTATGAGATTTTTGCTTGATTTCCCCAGCTTGAGAGCGCGACATCAGGTAGCACAGATTAGGTCGTACCTTAAAGTGATAAAATACAACCACCACCTATTACACCAACGTCTTGAACAGTCAAAGGGAAAACGAGTCAATCGTGGAAGATCATGGATCACAGAGGCTGAAGACACACTGCGAAGAGTATGTGAATTTGAAGAAATAGGAAAGGGCAGTGAAATGGTGGAGGTAGACATTTTAAGAAATCACTGACTAAAGTAATAATGCAACTAGAAAAAGCGTGTCGGAAATGGACGGGTGTCAGGGCCCTGGATGCAGTGCATGAACTCGTCCAGCTACACATGAAACCACAAGACATAATTATATACACATATGGCTCCGTTAACAGAAACACAACTAAAAGCGGTTGGGGGTTTTGTTGCCTACAGAAACAGCGTGAAGTTAGTTGAGAAATCTTCAGCATATCACACTGTCACATGGAGCATGAGGATGGAGATAGAGGGAGTTACATCAGCACTTAATTGGTTGATAACTGATACATCAACACACGCGGTAATGCTCACAGACTCTCAAAGCATGCTGCGCAAGATAGAAAAGTGCATGCTGAGAAAAGAATGTAGGACTTATTGAGCAACTCAATTGTCCAGAGCATTACATGGATATACTGCTGGATATAGTCATGCTGGGGTCAAAGGAAACGAGATAGCCGACTTATTGGCAGGCAATGCGGTGATAGATGGCACATTGATGAGAAGAAAAAAGCAGACATTATCAAGGCAGTCATATATTCATTTCAAGATGAATATGATGCCAATGAGGCTGAGAAAGTACACATACATAGAATGTTAGAAATGAGAGTATCTAGAGGGGAGGGGAGGAAAAGTAAATCTTTTTGAACGCGCAGAATATTACGCAATCAGCACCTTACCGGGACTCTGAATCTGCATACACTGAGGTGGCTGCAGGAACGGAGACCGGAGCACTTATGGGAATGCCCACGTGCTGTGAAGTTAGTTTCTAATCAAGAATAGACAGACAGATAGATAGTCAGACAGATAGATAGATAAATAGATAGATAGATAGATAGATAGATAGATAGATAGATAGATAGATAGATAGATAGATAGATAGATAGATAGATAGATAGATAGATAGATAGATAGATAGATAGATAGATAGATAGATAGATAGATAGATAGATAGATAGATAGATAGATAGATAGATAGATAGATAGATAGATAGATAGATAGATAGATAGATAGATAGATAGATAGATAGATAGATAGATAGATAGATAGATAGATAGATAGATAGATAGATAGATAGATAGATCGATAGATATTTCACCAGGGAGCGAGGTAGAGAGAGAGAGAAAGAGCGAGAGATCACAGACCTCGGCTGCAGTAATATTTATTCTGACTAATGTACACTTCTATTTAATTTCTTGTCTACATTTGCGTTGACCTCTTACTTTCCAGTAATATAGAAAATGACCAGAATGTCACTAAAATTGGAAGTGCGAAGATTTCGTATGGCAGCTCACCACTATCAACCAGTTTCGCTTTCAAATTCCAGGACGACTAATCTCCAGTCGACCACACTTTACAAATGTATAGACATATGCATTGCTTTGGAAGGTAAACACATCGTGAAGAATCACCGTAGCCTAAACTTTTTCCCGTGCACTATTTACCAAGTCCGTCTCCAGAATAGTCCTGCATTCTGATATCACATTCACTCATCTTGGCTGATGGCACTACTAACTTGTCTCTTTGTGTATGCTTTGTGCCGTCGTCCAATGGAAATTAACGGATATTCTTAGATAAGTGATGATGCATGAGATCAGTGCGTAAAACTATCATAGAGAAGCACTTGTTTTCTGTAAGAAATACTTAAAACGGGAAATCCCAGATATTTTAAGTAACATTCATCTCTTTCGTGCTAAGAGAATATGTATCTAGAGGTCTATGAATCGGTGTGAAAACGATCGTAGAAAAATACGGTTCTGTCCTAGTAGACGCCGACACATTGTTCAGGTTTTTAATCCCACTATTTAGATAGTTACTGCGTATGACAATGCGTTGATATTTGTTGTTACATACAATAACAAACATGGCTGCTGCTATCTCAAGCATGACGGTTTGTCTTCCCAAAACTGCGCAGGAATCGGCTGTGTTTCTACAAAGCAGAAAAAAGTACTACCTGTTGATAATATCTGTACTCTACATTTCTTATGTGTGCTGCACACTAAGGTGTGGGCCTCTCTCAGTTTGTAGCGCGCAGAAATAATGAGCGTATAGTATAAATGATTCCCATTTTACTATTTAACGATGGAAAAATGGCATCTTATCAAATTACCAAAAAAAAGGAGACCTAACAAATTGTGATAACTGGAGGGGAATCACACTGCTATCCATACCTGACAAAATTCTTTGTAATATGATGCTTGCAAGATTAAAGTCATCCTTAGACAAAAGACTTAGAGTAGAGCAGTCAGGCTTTAGACAAGGTCGTTCCTGCCTTGACCATATATTCACTCTTAGAACAATAATAGAAGAATATATAGAATTTAGATCTAATCTCATAATAAACTTCGTTGATTTTCAAAAAGGCTTCGACAGCATCCATCGACCATCGCTTTGGGAAATTTAAAAAATATATGGATTCCAAAATAAATATATAAATGTGATAAAAGCATTCTATACCAACTCAAAATGCTGTGTTAGAACAGAAAAAGGCAATTCAGAATGGTTCCCTGTGATTACTGGTGTTAAACAAGACTGCCCTATGTCACCATTACTATTCAATATCGCAATTGACTGGGCTATGAGAAAAAGCACATCCAACACAAATTTAGGAATCAAATGGATAAATAAAACAACATTAGAAGACCTGGAATTTGCCGATGATCTTGCACCATTGAGTGAAAACCATCAATTTGCACAAACAAAAACTGATAGATTAAAACTCATTGCATGCCAAATAGGTCTCCAAATCAATTCAGCAAAAACTAAAATTATGGACTTCACAAACTCACCTAACGAAATTACTTTAAATGGACAACAACTTGAAAAGGTACAGAAATTCTCCTATCTAGGAAGCAAATTAACACTCGACGGTGATGTCATGCCAGAAATTACAACTCGCATTGCCCTAGCAACAAGTGCATTTAACAGACTGCTAATATCTGAAAGTCAAAGTCAATCAGCACACGCACAAAAATGCGCTTATTTAATTCCTGCGTTATTCCGGTGCTATCATATGGATGTGAGAGCTGGAAAAGCTCTTTATCTTCAGAAAAGAAATTACTGAGTTTCGAGCACAAATTTCTTCGTAGGATAACTAACACCCATTGGAGTGAATTCAAATCGAATGATAAAATCAGAGAAGAGACACATCAAAATTTCATCACAGATGTTATCAGAAAACGCCGTTGGTCCTACATCGGGCATGTCCTACGCGCAGACACCAACAGAATACACCACCAATCTCTTGAATGGATACCTGCAGGCAAAATAGCAAGGGGTAGACCAAAAGAAGCACTCAGAAGAACAATACTTAGAGAAAGTAAAACAACCTATATTCATACTATTCAAGAACTGCACAGAATAGCTTTGAACAGACAGAATTGGAGAGATCTGACCTATGCCCTATGCGCTAACTTCAGCGCAAAAGGAAAATGAATAAATGTATTTTACTATTTGCGCGTCACGGAAGCACAGTGAAAATAATGGCGCTCTGCACATTTTACGAGTATGGGGTAGTGTGGATTGGAGAAACAATACACACCGTGTCACATCTCTAAAACATCTTAAAAGTTAGCATGCAGAATTTATGTGGACATCAAGGACAACAACCACAGGCACCAAATTTCACTCTCCTCTAGTTCTTATGCAAGATTACATGTCCCAATAAAACTTGCTGCATTGTTTCTGATTGCGTCTCTTGTATAATATGTGTTTATGTCTTCTTGTACCCTTGTTTCGTGTATACTTCGTTTCACTAAAGTTTGTTTCGTTTAATATGTGTTGGTCTCTACTAGGACAGTACTAAAATACTTGTTTAAAATGCCTGTGAGAATTAGTTCACAAATTGAAAATTCTGACTATTTTTAGTAACATACGGCCCTTTTATATGATTCGTACTGGGCCATATATCTAGAAGTCTATGCCTCACTTGAAACATAGCTCATACTGAGTAGTCAAATAGAATAGCGTTTAATGCCTACGACAGAACGTATTGTGGAAAACACTGTGCTTGCTATTAAAATATACACACATATGTGGACAACAAAGCAAACCAAGTGTATATTTTTGAAGTTTTGATTTCTGTAACAATTTGTTATTTAAATACGTAATTCGTGTTTTAATTCAAATAAAAATTGATATTTCATTATATAATTGTGGGCATTTTTAACTGCTCTTTTTCAGGTTGGTGATATTCTCAGATTTCGTGGTGACAAGATTACCAATACCATGATCTCCATTATTGTTGAAGGCACATGATCTATCTATTCTGAAGACTGTCATTTCTTTGTATGAGGATTAACCGTGTCACAGTAGCATATGGTTTATGAGGATTTGTCATGTCACAGTAGTAGGTGGTTTTATGAGGATTTGTCATGTCACAGTAGTAGGTGGTTTTATGAGGATTTGCCATGTCACAGTAGTAGGTGGTTTTATGAGGATTTGCCATGTCACAGTAGTAGGCGGTTTTATGAGGATTTGTTATGTCACAGTAGTAGGTGGTTTTATGAGGATTTGCCATGTCACAGTAGTAGGTGGTTTTATGAGGATTTGCCATGTCACAGTAGTAGGTGGTTTTATGAGGATTTGCCATGTCACAGTAGTAGGTGGTTTTATGAGGATTTGCCATGTCACAGTAGTAGGTGGTTTTATGAGGATTTGCCATGTCACAGTAGTAGGTGGTTTTATGAGGATTTGTCATGTCACAGTAGTAGGTGGTTTTATGAGGATTTGCCATGTCACAGTAGTAGGTGGTTTTATGAGGATTTGCCATGTCACAGTAGTAGGCGGTTTTATGAGGATTTGTTATGTCACAGTAGTAGGTGGTTTTATGAGGATTTGTTATGTCACAGTAGTAGGTGGTTTTATGAGGATTTGTTATGTCACAGTAGTAGGTGGTTTTATGAGGATTTGTTATGTCACAGTAGTAGGCGGTTTTATGAGGATTTGCCATGTCACAGTAGTAGGTGGTTTTATGAGGATTTGTCATGTCACAGTAGTAGGTGGTTTTATGAGGATTTGCCATGTCACAGTAGTAGGTGATTTTATGAGGATTTGCCATGTCACAGTAGTAGGCGGTTTTATGAGGATTTGTTATGTCACAGTAGTAGGTGGTTTTATGAGGATTTGTTATGTCACAGTAGTAGGTGTTTTTATGAGGATTTGTTATGTCACAGTAGTAGGTGGTTTTATGAGGATTTGTTATGTCACAGTAGTAGGCGGTTTTATGAGGATTTGCCATGTCACAGTAGTAGGTGGTTTTATGAGGATTTGTCATGTCACAGTAGTAGGTGGTTTTATGAGGATTTGCCATGTCACAGTAGTAGGTGATTTTATGAGGATTTGCCATGTCACAGTAGTAGGCGGTTTTATGAGGATTTGTTATGTCACAGTAGTAGGTGGTTTTATGAGGATTTGTTATGTCACAGTAGTAGGTGGTTTTATGAGGATTTGTTATGTCACAGTAGTAGGCGGTTTTATGAGGATTTGTTATGTCACAGTAGTAGGTGGTTTTATGAGGATTTGTTATGTCACAGTAGTAGGCGGTTTTATGAGGATTTGTTATGTCACAGTAGTAGGTGGTTTTATGAGGATTTGCCATGTCACAGTAGTAGGCGGTTTTATGAGGATTTGTTATGTCACAGTAGTAGGCGGTTTTATGAGGATTTGTTATGTCACAGTAGTAGGTGGTTTTATGAGGATTTGCCATGTCACAGTAGTAGGCGGTTTTATGAGGATTTGTTATGTCACAGTAGTAGGTGGTTTTATGAGGATTTGTTATGTCACAGTAGTAGGTGGTTTTATGAGGATTTGTTATGTCACAGTAGTAGGTGGTTTTATGAGGATTTGTCATGTCACAGTAGTAGGTGGTTTTATGAGGATTTGTTATGCCACCGCAGCAGGTGATTGTATGAGGATTAATTATGTCACAGTAGCAGGTGGCTGTATAAGTATTATCCATGTCACAGTAGCAAATTATAAGGGATTTGCCATGTCGCAGGTGTAGATGGTTTTATCAGGATTAGCCATGTCGCAGTTGTAGGTGGTTTTATCAGGATTTGCCATGTCGCAGGTGTAGGTGGTTTTATCAGGATTTGCCATGTCGCAGGTGTAGATGGTTTTATCAGGATTAGCCATGTCGCAGTTGTAGGTGGTTTTATCAGGATTTGCCATGTCGCAGGTGTAGGTGGTTTTATCAGGATTTGCCATGTCGCAGGTGTAGATGGTTTTATCAGGATTTGCCATGTCGCAGGTGTAGGTGGTTTTATCAGGATTTGCCATGTCGCAGGTGTAGATGGTTTTATCAGGATTTGCCATGTCGCAGTTGTAGGTAGTTTTATCAGGTTCGGCCATGTCGCAGTTGTAGTTTGTTTTATCAGGATCAGCCATGTCGCAGTTGTAGGAGATTTTATCAGGATTAGCCATGACGCAGCTGTAAGTGGTTTTATCAGGTTCAGCCATGTCGCACTTGTAGGTGGTTTTATCAGGATCAGCCATGTCGTAGTTGTAGGTGATTTTATCAGGATTAGCCATGTTACAGTAGCAGGTGGTTGTATGAGGATTTGCTATGTCGCAGCAGCAAGTGGTTTTACAAGCACTCATTGCAGGTATATCCCTTCCTTACATTATACATTTTCATGCTATGGTCGTGATAATTGGTTCAAAACATGATACCCAGTATGATGAATTTTCACCAGTAGCACTAAAAAACTGATAGAAAACTAGTATTATTGTAAAAGAAATCCGGGTAGTATTTGCTTACAACAGCCGGCTACTGTGAGGTGACAAATCCCGTTGTTAGACATTAGTTGTTTCTAGATATTCGTGTCGCTACTGCCCTTAGCTTAGCTTGATACAATGTACTTTTTAGTTGCTCGTGTAATTTTTTATTCTGTCTATGTGTGTCTTTTATTTTTCTTTATGTAATCTTATCTCCAAACACAATTCTCTAGGCCACAGTGTTAACGTTTCTGCATCCTTTTTTATTTTTTCTTTCACTTTCATATTTGACATTAATCCTTGACATCAACAGCTTTTCACATTTCTGACATGAACTAAGAGGATTGCGTAATCCAAATCGCCGCAGATGTCTTTAATTATTCATTTCTATCAACAATTTTGGACGTGGTCGCCATAGTTTGTGAAGAAAACTAAGCGCTTCATCACCGATCACCAAAATAAAGGTATTGATCACATTTCTGACATGTCATAGCTGTTTATATCAGATCAGATCAAGTGTATCCTCTAGAGATATATTTAGTTGCCATAGACTATTTTAAAATGTAAGTTCATTGTCACTGTGATGATGGTTATGATGAAATAATACCTTTATCTGTGAGCTGGTAGTTCTTGGCAGCCAATGGCCTTCTGAAAAAAGTACAGGCTATCCTAAGTGACGTAACCAAGGTGACACCGAACTCGTATTTGGCACTATTATACCCTTCGGGATCAATGAGGGTAGTGGTACAGATGATATCTTCTTCTTCTTTTGCGTTCGCTCTCATATAACCACAACGAATATTTCGTGTGATTTCCGCTGGGGAGCGTGAAGTACTTTGTGCTACAAGTTCCACAGTAGAACTGTGATTATTTGCACTCTGGTTGGCCACTTGTGGTTAGGACATCCGAGGTCCAGCACATCCGTTTTCGTCATTCTTTTATTTCGAGTTTGGTCCATAGTCCGTGACAGCCTCTAACTGTCGCCGGGTACGCTGGTGTGTAGTGCCTCTTCGCCAAGACGCCTGTCGAGCGCGTCTATCTGGCACGAGGTGCTCCACCGTCTATGAACCCATCTCGTACAATTGGACGAACTCTGCCTGTGTCCATCGGGTACTGAACCGTTTCTCATTCGCGAGCCTGGTTCCGTATGAGGAAGAACTCGCCAGAAGAGTTGGACCCTGGCTCGCTCGTCCTCCTACCCGAGGCGTCGTTCACAGACATCGTGAACCCCTCGCACAAGTTTGAGTCTCACACCACGCGTTTGAGAACAAGGCGTTCTCGAGCTGAGCGACCTTGTCTCAATAGCGCCTGAGCCCATCAGGTACTGAACCCTTTCTCTCTACAAGTGTATTTCCGGTATAGGAAACTTGACATTAGAGTTGGACCAGGGCTAAAATCTTTGTCCCTTTTCTGCCTGAGCCCATCAGGTACTGAACCCTTTCTCTCTGCAAGTGTATTTCCGGTATAGGAATTCTTGACAGTAGAGTTGGGCCAGGACTGCCATCGTTGTCCCTTTCTTGCCTAGGCCCATCGGATACGATAGATGATATCATGTTGTACCGTCATTTCTCTGTTTGTTTCGTTTCACATGTATTTGGCTGTGTTTTGTGTATTCTTTGACTTTGTTGTTTCACCACTGACCTATTTTCTACCATACCGGTTCATATTCACATTACATTTAACTCAACCATTTGAACATCTGTGGTGTTTTTCTTCCTCATAGCTTTTTATTGTGTATGTAGTATTGATAAAGGCATTTTGGTCGAAACGACAATTTGTATGTGCTATGTGTGTTTCCAGTTATGAGTAAAACTTCATTACTCTTTTCCTTGCTTTACCTTTGGATTTCATTTTTGCGCAGTGCATACATATTATCGAATCTTTCGTGAACAATTTCTGCTATATCTGTAGAGAAGCGACATTTGCCAAACAGAGGAAAAGTCTCAGTTATCAAGTGAAGATGGCATATCATCTTTACTTCGGTTACAAGGGTGGTGACCGAGACAAGCCTTATGCACAGCTCATATGCTGTGCTACATGTACAGCACAGCTTTCACAGTGGTTGAATGGTAGAAATCCATCATTGCCGTTTGCAGTGCTCATGATATGGAGAGAGCTAAGCAACCACATAACTTACTGTTACTTCTGCTTGGTTTCTCTTCTTTCCGGCGTAATAACGAAGCAAAAGACATCGATAAAAGACTATCTAAACATTCCGTATGCATTGAGACCAGTTCCACATAGTAAAAGACTTCCTATTCCAGAACCTACAGCAGAATATACTTTTGATTCATCCGATGAGAACAAGGGTGAGCCGTGCTGTTCGTCTTCTGGTCCGTCAGCATGCAGTGATTCAGATTTTCACTGTGTAGTATCATCAACCTCACACATGATAACACAGGAAGAACTAAATGACCTGGTTCGTGATTATGACTTTTCCAAGAACAATGCAGAATTGCTTGGATCAGGACGCCAACAATGGAATCTCCTAGTATGACAGGGGGGGGGGGGTGAAATGGTCGTAGGTAATTATATGAATGTAATGAAGAATATGAAGATGTAATAAAGAATAACTTGTACGTTAATCCACTATATATCCTCTCTCTGAAGCACTCCTTCTACTGATACGACAAACAGTGATGAAGGAACTTTTACTAGAATAACTCCAACGTGGAAACATTCATATATTTATTACTTATATATATGTAACTTTATTACTCATTGATCAGTCCACAACATCAAGCAATAATAATCATCACGTTCAAAAATCAATATAAACTTCACGCTCAGTAACGCTATGACTTCAATTCCGCAAATTCAGCAAACAATCAATCCCGCAAGACAATCTTGATGCCTCAAATTCGGCGAGATAATCTTGGTGAAGCAACAATATAAACTCCAGTTTCACAAGACGATCTTGACTCCTCAAATTTAGCAAGATACTCTTTTGGTTAATGTAAGAAAACTTCCAGTTCAGCAGCGAAATCTTCCAGTTACTTTATAACCTGTGGACTGCTCGATTCAGAATCGTATCCACCTAACTGAAATAACTTCTAGACGGTAGAACAATGTCTAGTGTTTCTCCGGGGAAACTTCTAGACTCTGGCTACGATGGCCAAACTAACTATGGACTCTCCAATGCAAGTCCTCACTTCTTGACTTCTGACGTCTCCGTCTTGCAGTGGTCCCTTCTCACTGCTGGGGTCGGCAACTCCAGACCCTAACTCTCCGAAAACTCAAGAGGGAACCTCCAAAAACTCTTGAAATGCGTATTTCTGATGATTCAGCGACTCTCACATGTCTTAAGTTTCCACACACTCACGTAAATGTAGGGAATTCTGTAATGAGATCCCGGTTCAATTCTCTCCTACCTCCGGTACTTTTCAGTCTGCAGTAGCGTAGTTTTTATAGAAGGTGGGAGGGAATAGTCGGACCTCTAAATGATGCTATAACACTAGAGGAAGATGTAACAAATATTTCATGTCAAAAGAGCCACCAGCAGCTGGAGCCTTTCTTCAGAAATGAAAGTAATGTGATGTTCTGTTCCGATATTGAGGGCCTCATGAATGCCGTAAAAATAATTCATGACCCACAAAAAGAGAGACTATTTGTAGACTCGTCGAAACTGAGTCTTAAGGATGTGCTTTTGGACAATGGAAACTACCTTTCATCTAATCCAGTAGCTCATGCCGCCCACATGGAAGAGACATACAATAATTTAAAACAGATACTGAATTACACTGAGTATAACAAGTACTGCTGGCACCTATGTGGTGATTTGAAAGTAGTTGCGCTTTTAATGGGACTGCAGCGGGAATATACAAAATACATGTGCTTTTTATGTGAGTAGGATAGCTGGGCAAGGGATTGCACTACTTACTGAAGGAATGAAATTGCAGTAAAATATAGTAGTTAGAGAGGAATACCCAGCACCACCCCTTCACATCATTCTAGGTTTGATGAAGAATTTTGTGAAAGTCATAGACCGACCGGATTTAAACTATTTCAACGATAATGACATAAACAATTTCCTCGACTCAGTGAAGCAAAGATTAAAGAGGGAATGTTTGTGCGCCCTCAGATTCGAGCGCTTTTAAAAGATGAACGGCTCAACTACTTGCTGCAAGGTGATGCGAAACAAGTATGGACGGCTTCTCGCCCAGTGTTCACCAACTTTCTCGGTAAGGCAGAAAACTACAAGGAACTGGTAAAAGACATGCTACTGAAGTATCAGATACTTGGCTGAAATATGCCTTTAGAGATCCACTTCCTTCATTCCCAAACTGGATTTATTTCATGAGAACTGTAGCATGGTTAGTGATGAACATGCTCAACGTTTTCATCAAGATTTCGCAACAATGAAACAAAGATGTCAGGGAAAATGGTCAACTACAATGCTGGCTGACTACTACTAGACACTCCCCAGAGACGCTGCCAAACAGCTGTAGAAGAGAGAAGCTAGAAAATCTCAGAAGTAGTCTATGACTTGATCTTTTAATTGTATTAACCGTTGAATTAATGCTATTGGCATGCATTTCGTGATGGAAACATTCATTCTTGAAGATTACAACAAAAAAATTAGAAATTTGTTTACCAGCGAAATATCGATGGAGAAATTATTACTTTTGTCATTATTTCTGTCTTTTCGATATTAATCTTCATGTTGAATTTTTGACATGTGTGTAAATCTATTCATTTATTCTTGCAGTTTGTCTTCTGGTTTCGCTATTAGCACTTGACCGTCTGCGAGTATTAGTTCGTTCAATTTGTCGTTCATGTTATCTTCTTCATTGATATTTGTTAGTTTACAGATGTAGTAGGAACCAGGCTCACGGATGAGAAACGGTTCAGTACCCAATGGGCACAGGCACAGCACGTCCAATTACACGAGGCAAGTTCATAGACAGTGGAACACCTCGTTCGAGTCAGACGATAGCAAAAAATCGTCTGGGCGAAGAGTCTCCGCTACGCGTGCCTGGAGACAGATATAGAGGCTGTCACAGGCTAAGGGTAGCCCACCCGAATTGTCAAGGCATGCCGAAATCGGATGTGCTAGGCCTACAAGGCGCATAACGGTGGCACAACGTAATCACGCTCCCGGCGGAAATCGCACGGATATCCGTGATGGTTACAATGGAGCGAACGAAAAACAAACAAACACACAAACAGATGTAGTCAATATATGTTATGAAATGTAGGGGGATAGGACACACAATTGTCGAACACCTAATTGAATTTGAAATTTATTGGACAATCTTGTATTTGTCCTTACTTCACATTGGCTATTTGTATAAATGTTCTTGCATATATTAATTAAATGTTCTGGTACTCCATATGTTGATTGTGTTTTACATAGTTGTTGTCTATATATTCTGTCGAAGTCATTTTCTTGGTTAATGAATTCGATGCATACCTTTGTGTTATTTTCTGTAGCTCTCTATTATTTGCCTAAGTGTGAAGATAGCATCCTTACAGCTTTCGTTCTTACGGAAGCCCATTTGGGTGTTGTTGACTTGTATAATAGTAATCTCTGTTCAAATATTTTTTTAAGATTCTCCCTGTGTGGCTTAGTAAGGATATTCCTCTGTATTTCGTGAAATCTCTCTTACTACCTTTATTCTTCCAGGTGGGGAGGATCATCGCGTCTCCACTCTTTTGGTGTTCCCTGTTTCTTCCATATTACATTGAAAAGCCTGTGTAGCCATTTTGTCCCGATCTCTGCTGCTGTTTTGTTTAGTTCTGTTTGTTTGTATTCTGAGCCTGCTGCTTTGTTTATTGGTCCTTTGTTTACTGTTTTTCAATGTCCGATATTAGTATATTTGGTTCGAGGTTTTCTGTTGTAGTATTTTCTAGTGTCTTCTTCTCTCTACTTGAGGTTTAGTAATTCTTTAAAATATTGTTACCATTTTTTATGTAAATCTACACATAAACAGCTACACATTACAATAAACAGGAATATCATGTAAAGAATGGTGTGGAGAATCAAGAACGATGTAAAGATATCAAGAGGAGACTGGTAAAGTAGTACAAAGTAGGTGTGGTCAGTCACTACACGCTGAGTGGTATCTTGAAGCGCAGATCCGAGCACATATAGACCAACGTTTCGATGTGTAGTGAGAATGAGCTTTCGACTTATTAACAAGGCTATAATTACATTGTCAATCTGCTTGATTGTTTATGTTTTACATACTTAGTAACGAAGAGTATTAAACATTTACAAAAAAAATCAGTCTCTCTCGCTCTCTCTCTCTCTCTTTCACACACACACACACACACATATAAATGTGTATGCGACATCAATAGAAAAATGTTATATCGACTGCAATAACTCGGAAAATTTAACCAAGGACCCTGAAGCATGGAAATCAACTTTACACCTAGGGTAGAGTCGCTGTGGGGAAAAAAACAAAAGAAAAAAGCTAAAGACTACACAAGAAACACAAAAACATAAATACCATGTAGCCGAAATGATTATATATATATATATATAGGGCTAAATACATGAAAAAGAGAGCCATTATAAAGGATATTACCTAATATAATAATTAATTATGTTTAGTTAGTGAGGAGTAGTTCATCGTAACGGGGTATAGCAGATGCTTTGTTACACTGAAAGAAAAACTTGAGACATCAACTGATGGAGAAGAATCAATCATTTCATCTAAAACACGTGACAAGTTTATTGTTGGTACTGTATCTCTGTCAGGATGTAACGAACAAATCAACATGTTTTCCATGTAATGATGTTAAGCCATGTTTACGCTTAATAGATTACCATGCGTTCTGTACGAATCACACTCACAAACTGCTTGCGGTGGAAATGATATCTGGTGATTTCCAGTACGCGCTCTGTGTCTGGCCTGGACACAGAGCTGGACAACCTTGGTTTGAAGAAATGTGCACTTGTAGAATGATCAACACGTCAGTCTATCAGGGACAACCCAACAAACTAGGGAATCTCGTGGCGTAGTAGTTAGGCTACTGCATTTTGTTTACGGGGTAGCTCGATCGATATTAGACCACGACGGCTTGTTTATATACCATTTTTGGGATACTCCTAAAGAATATTGATTGAAGCTACGGAGCAACGTGCCATGAGTGGTACTCGCTTCAGGGTGCGTGCTGATCTGTTGAGAGGGCGGAGTACATAAATTAAAATCCTAGTACACTGATGTCAATATTACATCTCTCTATAAAAATATTGTGAGCCGATAGACTAGACAAAAATTTGGATGCTGTAACACGGGGATAATGTAGTTACTATTTTGTTGTGTGTTACTATTTTACTAAAACATCATCTAGCGACAGTCAGGTATAGACAAAGTTTAAACAAAAAGAGCCTTCGTTAGAACATATAACACAGCTGACGAACTATATCATTGTGCAGATACATGTTACACATAACTACGTCATATATAGCAGAAAAAAAGTGATCTGAAGAAGCACCCCCACTCTTTCCTTTCGTACATGGATCTCATATAGAAATCATATATATATATATATATATATATATATATATAAACTTTAGAAATTTCTGATAATTGTGATTCTAGTATGAAAACTATAGAAGTCTGCATTGATATTGGAAATTGATGTGGAATATCGTGCTGCATTATTCAGTGAAAACGAAGAACACACGCTTGTTATGACGCCCCCCTTTAACCTTATTCCTCTATTTAACCGAATTCTAACACTATTTCACTAGTTGTGTATTTGATCAAAGTTGTGTAACTATTTTGTCCATTTTGTTAAAATTTGTATATTGTTTCTGACATTTCACTTTTCATTCTCACTACTGTGGATGTCTTCCCGTGTTCGCTTCATGCGGGATCGTTTGAAGTCCCTTGAGAGTTGTCATTCAACAAAAGAGGTCATTTGGCCCATTTATTCAGCTTTTTCTTCCCGCTGACAGTAACATAAGGGTCCCTAATCATTGTCTTGGGTGTCCCGGCGTGCTCCTGCCGTCATGACTTATGAAAACTCCGAGACAAGTATGAGGCCAACTCTCCATCGTTTGCTCCTGCTTCATGACCTAACAATGAACAGTGACACTTCTAATAAACTTTCAATCACTTCACTACAAACAAAAGCTCTTTTCCTAAACGAGCACTACACTCCCAAGAGAACTCACGGCTCTTATCGGGACGCTATGCTGCGTTAAGAGATCCCATACTGATATGTGTGTGTGTGTGTGTGTGTACTAGCACGAACGTGAGTATCTTAGCAGGCGCATGCTTGTCCTTATCTTCTTTCCTGAGATCAATATCATTTTAAATTTCTGCCATATTATTGTTATATGTGTATTGTTATGTGTGTATTGTTATGTGTGTATTGTTATGTGTGTATTGTTATGTGTGTATTGTTATGTGTATATTGTTATGTGTGTATTGTTATGTGTGTATTGTTATGTGTATATTGTTATGTGTGTATTGTTATGTGTATATTGTTATTTGTGTATTGTTATGTGTGTATTGTTATGTGTGTATTAAAGTATTAACATTGTATACAGAATACATGTTTTTCCTGAGTTTATATTATTTATAATATATATCATTATCTTTAAACCATGCCCCCACATGTCTTTCTAAAATTATGATGCCCCTATGTAAAATATACATATTTTTATTTAAAAAATGAATTATTCCATAAATGAAGGCATATTCTTTTCGAATTGTCTTTACTATGTAATCAAATTACCTTCCCCCCCCACTCCCACACCGTGGGACGATGTGACTGAGAGCCACATTTTGTAAAACCGATCTCGACAGTTCAGAAAGCAATGGCACACTACTCAATGTATTTATATTGGCTAGAAAATCACTACAGCTCAATAGTTCCGTGTTGATGGCCACGTCCTGAATAGGATATGCTACCATTTATATATATATATATATATCAGGTTGCTGAAGTGTCTGTTTGATGTCATTGATGTCACTGTGAATATATTGTTCAGTACGTTCTATTATTATTAATAATAGTTTTTAAAAACCGTCTCAGCTTGCAACGGTAATTCTATTTATGTTTGAAACTAGTTAGAGTGTTTACAACCATCGAGCCAATTCGCAGAGCAATGACTGTTAATAATTAATAGTCAATGATCTTCATCACAGTTTAGTTTTGGTATTGCTACTGCCGCGTTTTTCTTCAGTAAACATGCTAACCATCTTTGACCATTTCACTTTCTTCTGTTCACACGCTAACCGCTAACCATCTTTGACCATTTCACTTTCTTCTGTTCACACGCTAACCATCTTTGACCATTTCACTTTCTTCTGTTCACACGCTAACCATCTTTGACCATTTCACTTTCTTCTGTTCACACGCTAACCATCTTTGACCATTTCACTTTCTTCGGTTCACACGCTAACCATCTTTGACCATTTCACTTTCTTCGGTTCACACGCTAACCATCTTTGACCATTTCACTTTCTTCAGTAAACATGCTAACCATCTTTGACCATTTCACTTTCTTCTGTTCACACGCTAACCATCTTTGACCATTTCACTTTCTTCTGTTCACACGCTAACCATCTTTGACCATTTCACTTTCTTCGGTTGACACGCTAACCATCTTTGACCATTTCACTTTCTTCTGTTCACACGCTAACCATCTTTGACCATTTCACTTTCTTCTGTACACATGCTAACGATCCTTGACCGTTTCCTCTTTCTTCAGTTTATATGCTACCCATTATTGACCATTTTCACTTTTAGTAAACATGCTTACCATTCTGGATGATTTTCACTTTCTCAGCGAATGCCCAGTTCATCTGCTTCATTATTTAAATGTGTCTCGTTCAGACAAATAATGCTTATATTTAATATATGTATGGCATTGTGATTATTTGTCAATTATCACATTATATAAGCGCAATCGCATTTAATGTTGCTATGTTCAAGTAGCATTTTAATTCGCTGTATCGACCTAAGATGCACTGTATCCTGTGTCTTGACAACTTCTGAGGAACTCTGTTTCCTGGCACAATTTCATCATTGCGATATGTTCATTGCAATTTTTTAGTAAACTTAATGATTATTCCCTGCATTACATATCCACAAGGTGGCCATTTACCTTCATCTTTGCGGCAATTTTTATCTATCAGGACAAATGAATTTTCTGTTGTGCCAAGATGCAGACTTGTCATTACATTCTGGTAGATCCTTAGTGTCCAGATCTACTCATGAAAACAACCAAAACTTTGACCAACCATACATGCTTAAATACCCTAATACAAGCATAACTTTGGAACAACAAACCTTTTTGTGAGACATACTATGGGTTGTCAAGAAATAATTGCTCACAGAAAAAGGGATTACTTTATCATCGTCATCATCATTCACAACGGGAAGTTGAACATAACGAAGCAAATCAACGGAAAGAAATGTCATGACTTACTCATTGATTACTATAGAAACATAATGATCTACGACGTAACAATCTCTTTGTATTGAGTTTTTGACCTACCAGCTGCAACAGATAATTCACAATAGCAACTCATATTTAACTTTAGATCAACAACAACAGAGCTGCCCAACTGGCAGTCGAATGACGTGTGAAGGACGTTTTTGGCTAGTATTGTTCTCTGTGCGTTTATGTGTATTGTTAGCGTAGTTCTTCAATTTTCTGGTTGTTATCCCACCTGGATGCGACTGGGCATGAAAGAGGAGCAAAGACTGGTACCTGAAAGCATAGCGTAAGATACGACTAAGGAATTTGTGTGTTTGGAGTTGACTGTCCCATCCCATTGAGAGTGAAAGTGGCGCATAGCCATGCTGAAGCCGAACAGATCAGGCAGATATCGCAGCTAAGACGTCAACCAGCGAATCTCGAATTCGTTTGTCCCGTAGAAAACTTGCTGATTTTTTGGCTTAACATAAACCTGAATAATATTGAATTTTCCTAAACATATAACTTCAAATGTGTTTTTGACAGCTGACATAGTCAATACTTCTCCCTTTGATAGTTTTTTTTTTTTTGGGTTTTTTTGTGGAGTGGACAGTTGTAAAAAAAAAACATGCACAATGTGTGTTTATACCTTTCTTTAAAAGAGTAAATCTCATGCATCCCCAATTTTGTTCTCGCTGACATGGACCCCTTGCAAGTCTAAATCAATCTTTGAGGATCCATATAAAATAGACCCCTTTAGGAACCTATAATGTAAACACAATGATTTTTTCTTTATGGACTACATTCTGGTAATCTACAGGAGTTTGAGGACAAACAGAGAAGAAGAAAATGACAACACATAGAAAACATTGTGTTATTTCCTAAATGTATCTTGACTAGCTGAAAACCGCTGAATTTGGTTTAGTCATCATCGCGGCAATCGTCTTTAATTTTCTTGAAAAAAAATCACCAAGGTCAGGTAATACCTAGGGGCGCTTAAGATACGAATGCAGTGGCAACACGAGGCAAATGTAACTATACACGGATATAGTTATTACTGTTACCAATAACTAAAAAACATACTAATAACGAGACACACGACGATAAAAGACAAACGACGCTTCGACTAGAAAATCTTCATCCGAATGTCAGACAGAAGACAAACTTTGGTTAGGGACATACATTTTGTGTGACAATGATTGGATGAAGGGAAAGAAAAGACGAGAAAGTGATAAGTATATTTCGGGTTCATGCCAATGCCCAGGTGCGAAACATGTAATAGGAAACAGGCGATAATAGAAGAGATAGGGAGGGTGGCATTGTTCTTTAATGTTCTTATTCAATTCTGAAACTCATTAATTAAAGTTGAGTTCATCAGGAAACCTCATGTGAGCGATAGACATCTCCCCCAAATGGAAATATATCATGAAACAGTAAGAATCAGTGTTCTAACCAATTTTCTAGCATACCGCTGATGATAACCTGCAGTCTTAACTCACCAGTAGATCACTGAAAATAACTTTGTTGAGTTAGACATGTCGTCCACAACCGGAAAAACACTGTGAAAGAGAGTGCTATAATATGAGCTTTGCGTAGGCAAATGAGGGTCAGAAAAAGCAAGTTAAAATATATTTCAAGATATCTCTCAAATACTACATTATTGAACCAAGTATCTGGGGTATCGTATATCATTACCATTCATATGGCATGGTCAGATCAGTGCAGATATTTAATATTTTAAGATTAGAACGTTACAGGCAATTCTAAATAAAGAAAAACATGAGAAGAGAGTCAGTTTAAGATCGTCTTTAGACCGTTTTCAGTTCTGTTAACACAAACATTTCCAAGCCCGTATTAAACTTCTTAGCCATCTGCGGGTTTATAAACACTAATCATAGTGGACATTCTTTTACGCCATTTTCATCTTTGTTTGCGAAGGATGAGCCCATCACCATCAAATCCTCTAAAGACCATCTAAACATTTTCATTTGTCTACTTTACTGACGATTGTCATTTAGAATCGTTAATGGTAGTTTAGACAAAAATATACTGATATGAATCAACTTCAACATTGATTACAATATATGGTTCTATACCAGGAATGGGCACGACGTAGTCCGTAGATCAAATAAGCTCCGTTAAGCCACCTTTTACTGGCTCACCAGGCTCATCTAAAAGTACCATATGCAATGGCTCCCGAGCTAAGAAAACACTACTCGGAGCTTCAAGAGACTTAAATAAAACTAAGTTTTTGCAGAGGTATCAAAGAAAGCACGCCCTCCAAACCCCAAAGATTTGCTAACCTCTGTTTTGCAAACATGCATTCCACAGCAGTGTGTATTACCTACATGCCTACTTACCTACCTGAACATCCATATAAATACCTGCGTGTATACTTATTTATCTACCTGCTTATCTACCTGTACTGCTGTCGGTCTGCCTATTGTCTATATGTTCTCCATCAGCGAGAAAATATATTTGTCTGTCTTTCATTCAGTCTGTTTGATTATGTTTGTATATGTCGTTATCTGTTTATCTGGCTAATTGCCTGCTTTCTGTCTGTCAGTGTGTATTTTTGGGTTTGCATTTGTCTATTTGCTTGTTTACTGCAAAACTATATCTTGGTCTGTTTGTTTGTCTGCCTATATGCCTGTTTGTTAGTCTCTTTGCTTGCCTATATTTTAATATGTCTGTTTGCTTGGTTCTTTTGATCTATCTGTTGATATGTTTGCTTCCTTGCCTGTCTGATGGTCTATTTGTTCGTATGGCTGTTGACTTGTTTGTTTGCCTGTCTGTTGGTATATTTGTTTGTCTATCTTTTTGTCTATTTGCTTGCTTATCTAATGGTCTATGGTTTCGTCTGTTTGTTGGTTTGTTTGCGTGCTTACCTATCTATTTGCTTGCCTGTTTGTCTATTGGTTTGCCTGCTTTCCTACCTGTCGGAATATATTTATATAACAATAAATAATAGTAAAGTATTAACAGTATTGTATAAATGGTTAGTTATGATTTTATATGACTCTTAATTTGTTCATTAAAGTGTTATAGAAGAGTTTTGAGAATACCATGGACAGCGAAGAAAACAAACCAGGATGTGATACGAACAATTAACGTACAGGAAGACTGGCTTCTGAACACCATATTAAAGAAAAAGCTAGTTTTTTCGGTCATTTTAAGACTCACGACGGCATGGAGAGAGTGTTACTGGAAGGGATGATAGAAGGCAACAGAGGCAAAGCCCGACCAAGACGCCGTTGGACAAAATATATTCAAGAATGCCTGCGCATGTCACTGGAAGATGCAGGGCAACTTGCCCAAGACCGCGGGGACTTCAAGAGATCCATAGGAAAGACTACGTTCTGGAAAGAATATGTCACTTGATGATGATGATTATTCAAACACAGCATTTATTCAAATTGACACATCAATTATACAATCTGAGATTCAGCGAATGACTCGTAGCAAACAAATGTGGCCGTTTCACAGAATCCCTATATTCAAGTATGCATTTTCTTGATCCGAATTATGTCCGCACCACGCCCAATACTAACAGAGAAAAAGGCACATGTGACGTATTCACTTTACCCTGCCTGTCCGTTCCGTAAGCGTCATCAGAACCTAACGTTAACACTCCCTGGAGTGTATGTGATAGATGAGTTTTGAATACTCGTGGCGTCTGTTATTCTTGCGTCTAATCAACTCTCTTGGACAGATAATTTCCCCAATCATGAATCCATTATCGTCTGTCAATGTAGTAATATCCCGCCAGACCTTTCTTGTTTGTTTTTCTCATTGTCTATGTCATATTCTATTTATCTGTTGAAATAAGTCATTAAAAATTCCATTTGTTTCCTAAGTTGAACTATGACCATTACGCTTGAGTAAAATGAATCTCGTTTGTGCATATTGTCATGTTCAAGATTAGCAGCTCAATTGCCTCCAAGCGAAGGTCTGCACAAATCACAGATAACATATTCCATAACATGAAATAATTAATGCACAGAGCACTAACTTAATACGTGCATGTGTAATAAATATAATAATCATCATTAGAGATTATATATTGCTTCTCTAAATAGGAAAATATTACAGGTAACCTGGTTACAATAGAAGGCTCTAAGATAAGAGTCGCACAAGAAATGGCTAAAAAGGAATAGAGAATTGATTTATGTGTATTCGGATTTTTCCATACGTTCTGTTGCGGAGAGTATCTATTAAAGTACGTAACTCTGTACATACGAGAGATAATCCCCATAGATCTTCGCAAAATATTCTTGTAAGCAGAGCGTCATGTTCGGAATCGAACTCGTAATCTTTTGAAAACAGAGCAGATTGTTTAAACACTACGTAATAGAAATCTTAAAAGATCCTCAGATCAGAATTCTCACATAAGCTTAGCAACCTGCAGCAAGATGATTTTTATGTAGAGCATTTATATTGTGGCTCCTGTAATCATTAAGTCAATATGCAGATTGTTTTAGCTGAGTATTGTCTGTGCCCGAATGTTGGACAAAGATTAGCAGCATTGTCATCTACCACACATGTCGTAAGATGCGACCAAAGAAAAGACATATTCAACCGTGCCTGATTTACTCCATCAGATACAGGTGTGCTTCAGACGTTAAATTAATACCAATACAGCATTTTATGAGATAACCATTCTAGTAAATAAAAAATGTATGTATCTGAAAACGCCTTGATACAAATTCAAACACATATGAGAAATTATAAAAAATGAATAAAAAACGCCCTTCAGCATAGATTATATCTAAAAATAATTTGGGAGCCGCGTGGCGCAGTGGTTAGGGTACTGGCTTCGCATATGAGTGGTCCTGGGTTAATTCCCCAGTTGAGGCGGAAATGTTTTTCAAATCGAAACGGCTCCCAGGTCGACCCAGCCTTAAATGGGTACCGGATTAATCCGGGAAGTAAAGACTGCGAGGGAGGGGAGATGGCTACCTCCCTCATTTGCAGAGCCTTTGAAATGTGAGATCGCTAACATCTCACACCCCTACGGCATTAATAAATGCTATGGGTTACTTTACTGTTTTTTTTTATATCTAAAAACAAACAAACACATGAATCAAGAATTCGCTGCGGGATATAATATACCTGAAAATAAATGAATCTAGGATACATTGCATGATACATCTACAACTAGACGAATCTTGGATACTCTAAATGGTATAAAATATCTGGGATAAAATTATTCTACGATAACTACAAGATATTATAAATCTGAACAATAAATAAATCAAGGATACGCTGTAGGATATAGCTTAATATGTCTGTTATAGAACTGTAATGAAATACCCTAATTTGTTCTTATTTCCTCTTATGTGCGTTTCTTTACATCTGATGGTATTAGAAAAAAAGGTTTATGGATGGCGTTTTCTTTCGAAAAGATGTGTTTCTCAATTCACGTAAATTAATGAAAATATATGTGGTTAACACATTTATTATTCTTTGTTGTGTCTACATCTGTTCAAAAAAATTACAAGTTTAGAGCTAGAATAATTTGAGATCGGGTTTTCAATGATTTGCCAGACATTTTATAGTTCTGCCTTTTAATCGCTTCGTTTCTTTAGTTAGTCTTCAGAAAATATTGTTAATTTTTACAGTGTTCTCACTTCTTTCATGTCGAAGTATCATTTTCGCTTCACTTTCATCTTGTTGTAATCTATCAATTTATCTATGTTCCGTCAGTGCTGAATACGGTGAATAGGGCAGAAACCAGAGCTCTCCAGATAAAGCGAAGTGATGCTACTGTGTGTAATCAACACTGTTGTAATGTAGCAGCATTAACAGATGCTTTCTTTTCTTGTTCATTTACAGCTATATTTACGTGTCGTGTGCTTTCTTTTGGTTTACTCATTTACCTACAAACATCACAGACATATATATGCACCCTTCTCACGTGCAAAGAAATGAGTTTCCGGTATCTTCCCATCCTTCTTGTTGTATCTAAAGCGCGGCTAAGCATGCAGCACCAACATAAGCTGCCTTGAGCCATCTTTTGTCTGTCAGAGGTGGGTCCTGCCACTCTATGCTAATCTTCGTGTGAAGCGCTGTCAAAACACGCCTGTATGCTTATTCTGCATGTGTCAGATCGCAGATGTAGGTATTCCCGCTCTACCCGGCCACCACCGTGGACAGGAGGATACATCAGCGAGGCCTGCTTGATTCGCATCCCTCTTTACTTTTTGGTTAATGTTTGTTCGCCTGCCAGAAATCTGAGATCTTTCAAAACAAGACTGTAAAAGCCTCCCACATACTAGAGTATAGAACACATTGCAGTAACATATTGTTTCTTTTCAACCATTTATTTTAGTTCCAAGATGTCACATATTATTATTAATATATTTGTTGTGTTCTCATCTGAAGCCATTTATTTGTATACTAGTATATGAAGGAGTCTTTCATTTATAATTTAATACAGCTGCCTTCATTATTGAAACATGAACGGGGCCGTAGATACACCTTTAGTAGGGAGAAGGGGGAGGGGTAAACCTTGCACTTTAAAAAAAAGGGTATTTGGAAATTTAATGTATAATTCCTTTTTTCCCCTCAGAATGTTTATGACCTTTCTGCGAAATATCGTGAAAAGCGATTATCGGGGGTGGGGGTGTGGGGGGAGGGGCTAACCACCTTTTGGCTAAATTTCTAATACTAAATGTCCTGATTTCCTGGGAGAGGGTTGGGGGTGGTGTGAAGGTTGGACACAACAAACTATGCCAAACCTTTATCTACGGGTTTGTGCATAGAGTAACACAGATTCAGTGAACATACCATACCATTCGATATCTGATCTCAATCGACTTGGTATTTAGCACCAGTGAGTCTTCCCGAAGTGCAAATAGATCAGCTCTCAGGCAATCAATAGAGTCTATCAGATCAATAGAAATTGAACCATAAAGTGAAAATTAGGAATGTTCTGTTAGATGATAACGATCAAAACGCTGGTAGCTGATAAAAAGCTGGATGAATAGTCAAACTCATTTCTCATCAGTTCTAGCGGGATACATTGACGGTCTCGGCTGTTTTCAAATTGCTTCTGTCTCGTAACCTTAATTTAGTTTAATTGGTAGTTACCATAGTTTAGAAAATAACGTTATGTCTGCATGTGTGTTTTGTCGGTGTGATGGCTGTGTGAAACACTATGTCTGTTATCAGTATCATCATGCTGTGCCGTCTCCACAAATAATATTGACTGCAATAGACCTCATTCGGACCCTTCTCTTGTTATGGTGGTGCTTTTTGCTAGACTAACTTGTTCATCTTGTGATGTTACTCTCCCACTTTTATTTCTGTTTGCCTCTTGAATTCACCCTCAGTTGCTCAGATTCACAACAAGGTGGCATGTCGGAGAATGTGTCCAAAATAATTTATTAGCTTGATATTTCTTTCCTTTAATAATTCTTGATATTAATTGTTGTTAAAACCACTTCATTTTCTTCTCTTTCCATAATGTTCTCCCTATTCTTCTATATATTCAAATCTCAAAGGTAAACGATTTAAACTATACTATATATACTATGTCTGTATAGTTTGACAAATTTCATTACTATATTAAACACTATATAGTTTGACAAATATGAGGATTATATGAAACAATATGTTTTTGTATAGTTTGACAGATGTTATAGTTTGATCTGTCTATGGCCTATTCTCTGAGCTTGCTTTTAGTCATCGCAGGATTTAATTACGATCTATTTACGGCAATCTGGTTATTAATCACGGCGTCTTCATGCATTATTCTTAGGAATTAAATAAGCGCATTTTCGTGTCTGTGATTGACTTTGACTTCCAGATATTAGACAGTCTGTTAAATGCACTTGATGCTAGGGCAATGCGAGTTTGTACGACAATCTCGCAATGATGACGAAGATAAAATACACGTGTTATCTTGAATATCTAATGTTGTAACACAGTTTGACACAAAATAATTCGTTTGAATGAAAAAAGAATTGGAATGAACTGACTTCTGTTACACAAATCTGTTTGGACTTTACGATGCTAGTTGATTAATCCAACGATCGACGGAATGACCCAGACTTGATCAGAGAAACACCCTCCATCAACGGACGTTACTACCGGAAGTCTATGCAAATTAAGTCTAATATGTAAATTACGTAACTAATAACGCGATATCTTCTAAAACAATAGCGCTAGTTTCGAGTGTTTTATATTTCCAGGAAAACATATTATTACTACCATAAGAAAACCATATGCAATATAAAATCATAATATTATTAAATAACACATTCATCTCTGTAATCCTGCTTTCTTTTATTTCGCGGTGTATTGTTGAAATGTATTGGTTTAAAATCCACTAATTGGTAGGGGTCATTTGGTTCTGCAGTTGGGTGCATTTGCTTCCACTTTTTCTTATATTCTGCTTTTAACATGGTATTACTTTCATAGTACGTATTATCATTTTCTATTTGTTCCAGTGATTCCCCTTTCCTTGCCTGGAGTTCAGCTTTTTCATTTCCAGGTATGCCACAGTGACCTGGGATCCACTGCAGTACTGTTTCTTTGATGGTACTGCTGAGGTGTAGTAAGCAGGCCGTAAGTCCATTCATGCTCGTGTTCTTTGGATCTTTCAATGCCTGCAATACTGACTTTGCATCCGTTAGAAATACTACATGTCTGTTGTGACTCGGCAAGCAATTCATGAGCATTTTGGCTGCCTCTATTATGGCTTCCATTTCTGCACGCAAGGAACAAACCATCATTTTCAGACTACGAACTGGTCACAACAGACTGAAAAGTCACATGTTCCGAAAGCTGAAGATTGGTGAGACAGAGCTGTGCAACTGTGGACTGAGCCCAGAGACTGCAGAACACATTCTTCATGCCTGTCAACTCTACCAAGAAGAGAGGGAGAAAATATGGCCTACTGAGACAGCACTTCTTCAAGACTTGAAGGGTTCCATGGATGACCTGAAGCGAATCACACAATTCATTGAAGCTATTGGCGCTGTAACCTGATATCTGACTGAATAACGATGAAGAAGAAGAAGAAGAAATCCACTAATTGAACTCGACATCTATTTTATGTTACTACTGCTGAGTGTAGAAACAACACTACACCACATAATTGACTAAAATATTGCAGAAGTCTACTATGTTACAGAGAAAATTTCGCAGAAAAAGAGTTGTCGTACACTCTTTTCTACAATGTTTACAGTCAGGGTCGCAGATATGACTACCTTCATGGTTGATTTTTAATAAAGGAGAGGGAAAAAAGATTGTTCGCTCGATTTCCTGTGGAAATGTAAATATTTAACGAAATATTTAAAGACTTTTTCGTGAAAAATCGCTGAAGGAGGTGTTTTTACCGACCATTTAGTTTATGTTTCTAGAACTACCAGTAATGTTCTGATATACTGTCTATGGCGATCGTATTGTTCTAATTTACTAAGGGGGAGGTGTTAAGACCCCAAATGTTCTCCCCCCCCCCTTATCTACGAGTCTGCCCAAAATGCCACGTGGATCTACTATCCATGCTATGCAGTAGTCAGAGGCAACGAATGAGCATGTGATAAGGAGAAAGAACTGATGGGTAAAGCTACGAGATCGAGTATAGATACACTCAAAGAAATGGATGAAGAGGATGCTGAATGAAACAATGTACATTTTCAGATAATAATAGAAATGGGAGAGACCAGAGAAGGGGGAGAAAGTGCGTCCTCACTAGAAAGACCAGAGGAATCCACACAACATCTGGCTGGGACACTGAGCTTATATACCTTTAGATGGTTGACTGGCAAAAAGACAATTTATTGGATGTCCCTTAGGCGGTGATGTTCGTTCATGATCAAGAAGCTCTCGAGAATCTCTGTTTTCGTGAGCAGATATGACTGTAATGTCTAATTCTAGCATACACTCCGCTGCTACACTAGTGACATGTATACTGAAAAGTGTGTGCTGTATACTGAGTGACATGTATACCAGTGTGCTGTATACTGAGTGACATGTATTACTGAGAATTGTGTGCTGTATACCAGTGTGCTGTACACTAGTGCCATGTATACTGAGAAGTGTGTGCTAGCTTGTTTGTTATTTTTGGCAGTGCGTATTTCTTGCACCTCTGTAAACTGATTCTTCTAAGAAACGCCAACAGCTCTGCTCTTGTTCAGGGTGGGTAGTGAAGAAAAGGTGACCTCTTGGACCCCGAGTTTAGGGGTGCCAAAATGTGCCAAAAATTATCTCAGACCCGTTATCACAACTAGTTCGAATATGAGACAAAACACTTCATCTGCAAGAAGGAACGTCATATTGTTGTTTTCGCCTGGGTGCTATAGTTCCCTTATAAGATATAACGAGTCCTGCAGAAAGGTACATGGCGAAACACTGAAAGCTGTGAATATATTCGCCAAAACATACAGTATGAAGAAAGAGAAATTGAAAGTAAAAGTGAACGTGAATACTGTTCGGTGATAACCATCTTTGTGTCGCGGTGATATATACAATATAACCATTTTTATTGCACTATACACATTCCCTCTCTCTTTCCTTTCTTCCATAATCGTGAATAGGGATAATCAAACTATGTTTCAGTTTGTACAACAAAATTCGAATTTTAGAGGGAATTCATGATCGCTGCTGCTTTCGAACCTATTTTTAACTCTCATGGCGTGGGTACCACATGGCATTACGAGAACACCGTTATGCTCTCGAGTACCGGATTGAGATCGCCTGCCCTACAATATTACTAGAATACTTGCACTTGTATAATTAATACTTGAAATCCATCCTTGTGAGAATGAAGCTAAGGTTATATCGCTCTTTATGTTTTCTTGAAACGTTACGTACTGTTACCTACCTGTCAAAAGTGATGTTTGAGTCGCATTTTTCTCGATACATCAGCTATGTCCTATGCATGCTTACCGCCAACATTTCCCTGAGTGAGCCAACTTCCTAGTTACGATTTCACGTTGTGCACACGTGAATATGTCGACTTTGTAAATGCACTTTTCCAAACCAGGTTTTATCTTCATAAATGTTTCCCAGCCCGGATTTATTTTCACAAATTCCGCATGGCGTCCGGGTTTTCGAAGAAAATATATCATTCATTGGCAGCAGAAGAATGATGCATATTTGTTACTGTTTTCAGAGATGACATGACAGTTGTGAATTATTGCGGCATTATTGAGAGACATGTCATGCGTGTATATGTGATTGTGTTTCTTGTACCATATGTAACTTTAGCTGTTGTGCATGAAGTGTATGTATATGTGATTGTGTTTCTTGTACCATATGTAACTTTAACTGTTGCATGAAGTGTACCTATATGTTTAATGTTGGTAAATAGTAATTCTCAACAGCTGGATCTATACACTCAAAGATATATTACGGAATTTTAAAACTTCACGACATGGGCTGCTTTTACACACAGACATTGCATTTCATAGTCCATTTACAAAACTGTGAGTTCTTATAAGTTTTCAAGTGAATTGTTGGAGATTGCAGTAAAACTGTGCCTATAGTCTCTTTAGCTCTGCTGTAAAACGTCGCAAAATTGAGCGATAATAGGTTATCGGATATGGCATATATGGTCGCTTATATTCAGAAACATAGTGACGTCTCTGGAAGTCGGTAACTCCATCAATCGGTCTTCTTCGGGGTATTCCTCTGCGTCTAGGCAACTATTTCTGATTCTTTATTGGTGTGGCCACAAACATTCCATGTATCTAGCTTAATTAATAGTCGTGTTGTTTTATGGCGAATTATTGATACTTGTGCCCTGTGAGTTGTGGTTTGATGGCGACTTGACACTTGTGCCCTTTGAGTTGCTATTTCGATCAATGGCGGATTTTCTAATTTAAAAAAAAAGTTTTTGCACAATATATATTAGCGGGTTTATAAAAATTCAAATCCTATAACGGTTTGCTGAACCATCTTAGTTTTATCCTTGAATAAACACTTAAAATATTACAAAATCACATTTTATACATTATCCAAACGAAGTGTAAAATATGGTAAACAAATATAGCCGGAAAAAAAAACTGCATGGAATTGTGCTTGGAAACTAGAAAACAATGAAATATTTATAAATTAAGTGGCAAAAATATCCAGCAGACATTGAAAATAAAGCAAAACATGAAATCATAATTATATTAATAATAACGGTTTAATAATCTCTTTGCTCAATTCAACAAGCTCATAGCAATGTCCGCAGTGCTGAAGGACACTTGACGATAGCGCTTCAATGTGTTTATGCAGCACGGTAAATCTACACTCAGTATCAATAGGAGACATCATCAATGCTGCATAATTGATATTCTCATATTTTACTCTCAGATTATTTTATATCTTGATATGCCTCAAGAAAATATAATTTTATAGTTTTATAATAATTTTTGGGCAATTATCTTTTAGTTATGATATACTTTTATAGTTTTTATATATTCATCATTAAGTCAAGTAGAGAAATCATTTGTTGTATTTTATTTTCATCTGTTAGATGAGAGGAGATGGGATACAACTTTTGTTGGGACTATGACATGGTTATAATCAACATTTGCAGTATATACAGACAATACAGCAATGAAAATGCATACCTTGAAAAAGATCAACTGATTGTTGATAACAACGAAGATAATGATGTGTTCACCAAGGGATCTTTGTGTCGCGGTGATATTTCTGATTTTAGCTTTATAGCCAGTGTTTGTGGTAGTCAGAACTGAGGGTGGTAGTCAGTGTGTCTTGTGTCGTTACGAGCGGATGACGTACAAAATCCGAGGTGTCACATGGTTCTACTGTCCGGTACACTAGTAAATAAATATATCTTTTATCATTTCAGATGCACAGAGATGAAGTTGTGAGACCATCTCTGTGCATTTTTTATAAGTAAATAATTTTGTGAGTTTATTTCCTGTTTATATTTGTTTCTTGATATAGGTCCCTGTTGTACCATAATGTAGAAAAAGTTAGTGTTAGTTTGTTTAATGTTATTTCTCTTTTACATTGCTTTTACTATGTCATATAGTAACGATATTACATTAACATAATATTTATTACTTCTTTGTTTTGTTTACTGCAGCACTCTCCACCTTGCCCGGAACAAGTTGGCGCATGAGGCAATTAGGTACCGGAAAACTTACATCAAAGACATCAATAGATGTGGAATTGATAATGAATAAATGCGGCGTATTGAAACAGTACCATAAGCACCACTGTGATGTGGACATCCTTATTGATAAAACATCCAGAATGAGATGTGGAGAATTGGGTATTCAGTGTGGTAGTAGATGAACTGGACGCATGAATGCCGAAATGAGAAGAATGAATAAAAGGAACTACTAGTATGCATACTCTTCGTTATGTGCTGGCGGAGACTAAGAGTTTATAGATTTGTCTCGAAATGCAATGAAATCGACTCAAAAGTATAACGAAGTAGAGATCAAATGGTAGGCTTAATGACCTCCATGACAAGTTAAAAAAAAAAAGCAAACGATACGTACACATACAGAGTGTCTTACAGTTTCATGTTCTTGTAGTGCTCCCTATTGTCTTACAGTTTTATCCTCCTGTATTGCTCCGTATTATCTTACAGTTTCATGTTCTTGTAGTGCTCCCTATTGTTGTACAGTTTTATCCTCCTGTACTGCTCCGTATTATCTTACAGTTTCATGTTATTGTAGTGCTCCGTATTGTCTTACAGTTTTATGCTCCTGTACTGCTTCGTATTGTCTTACAATTTCATGTTCTTGTAGTTCTCTGTATTGTCTTACAATTTCGCGCTCTTGCAGTGCTCCGTTAATGGTATTGTCTTGTACGCTGTGGTCTTTGTTTGCCTTCGACGTCAGGTTCTCTGTAGACGGCCTTCTTGTGTGTTTTTTGCAAGTTTATTCCTGTGGGTTCGTTGATTTCTGTGGTCCATCTTTTACATCAAAATCCTTCCTGTACATGTCGCGGCGACTGCTATGGCAAAGCGGCCTTTATTTCCACAGTCCATAGAAAGCCTCTCTGCACTCCTTCACGTTATCTGTCCGATGTCCAAACAGATCAGATGTTTATAACTCTATCTCTTAATGAAACTCTTTGAGTATTCTTCGTAGACATGTCATTTCTGCTGTCACTATTTTTCTTTTTGTCTTGTGCTGTCATTGTCGATTATTGGCACTGGTACAGGTTTTGTCCTTACGGAAAACAATTTGGGTGTTTTTAAGTTGTAGTTTAATGTACGATCGTAATCATGTAATATTTGTTTAAAATTGTCCCTATGTCGCTTAGTAAAGATATCCCTCTGTATTTTGTGCAATTTCTCTTACTACCTTTTTTTCTTTCATATGGGAATGATCATCGCGTTTCTCTAGTCTTCTTGTGTTTCTTGTTTCTTCTATATTACATTAAAAAGCCTGAGTCACAATTTTTTTCCGCTCTCTGCTGCTGCTTTGATGCTATGTTTGTATGTTATCAGAGCCTGCTACTTTGTATATTGATGCTTTGTTTCTTGCAATTTCTATTTCCGATAGTAGTATATTTGGTTCTATGTTTACTGTTGTATTGTTTATTGTTGTGTCTTCATATTTTGTGCATTTTTATAATCTGCGTTGAGCATGTCTTCATATTCTTTGCATGAGTTTAATTTAGCAGTTTTAGTACTTTTCTTGGCATTTGATTTTGCTATCTTGTATTCTATGTAACCTACTTAGTTTTTAATTTTGACTTTTGACCCATTTCTTATATTTCTTTTTCTTTTCTCTTGTGATTGTTTTATTTCTAAATTCCACCATGCTTTTTTCCCCGTGTTTACACTTTTGTTCTTGCATCCGCGTGCTTCTCCTGCTGTTTGTGTGATAGCGTCTTTGAATAGTTTCCATTCTTCTTTTTCTGTTGTATTATCTACTGGTAGTTTTTCGAATTTTTCGGTGATTTTTGTGCATATTGCTTTCGTACTATGTCGTCCTTAAGTTTGTGTATTCTAATTTGTGTTAGTTTTATTTATCTTTGTTGTTGTCTTTCTCTTTGTTTTTACAGTTACTATTACTGTTTTATGGTTGGTGTCTACACACGTTTGGCATCGCTCTTACGTATGTTATTTTCCTTCTGTTGGTTCTTCTTGTTAATATAAAGTCTATCTGGCTTTTGCAGTTTAAATGGTTCCACTTGTACCAGGTGTGCACTTGGGATTATCTGTGCTTGAAGAATGTATTAGTTATAAATAGGTTGTGCAGAATACACATTTCAATTAATATGTAGTCGACATCATCTGTCTTGTTTATTTTGTCTCCAAACGGTCCAATGTATTCTTCTATTCCACATCTTTCTGGTCCCACATGTGCGTTGAAATCTTCTAATATGAATAGGTTTTTTTCTGTGTTGCTGTATATCATATTCTTAATGTTATAAAAAAATTCTTCCCTTTCCGTTTCGTTGTTGTGGGCATTACAGGGTACGTAGGTTGGAATGAATGGTATGTTTTCGTTGTTTTTGCTACGGTTTTCACAATCAACTTTTCGCTCACAAAGTTCATCTTTATGTTATCTTTAGACACTGCGGGGTCAAGGATGAAACCTACACCATGTTTTGCTTTAGTTTGCGGATTTACATCCGTATTTCACCCGTATTACACTAAAGAGTATTGAAATCAAACCTAGTCTTATTTATTTCTCAACTTCCCATCCTGACCTGTTCATCTCTCTTTGTTATTGTTGCCTCACCAATAGGAATATTGGTGTACCCCTCCTCCAAATACTGCTACATATTAACACTTATGCAATATACCAATCATCATCTTTAGAAACGTTGTTTTCATCTACGTTAGCTCTAAAACTCCTTCAGATTAGTATGATGTAGTCCGGAGAATGAAATGCGATATGTCAAGGTTTACAGCTTGGCTGTGATATTGCCACCTTCCACCCGGACACATCCGATTTGAGCATAGCTTCTGTGTCACTTGACCACCTAATGAATTGAATAGCCAATTCCACCTCAAAATTCCTTAGTAGCCTCGTACGACAAGCATGGCATGTAAAAATGTCGCCATTTTTTTCAGAACTAAATTTACATATTTGTGTATTTATTTGTGGGGGAATTATATTTGTGGGGGTTTGTATGTCGATTATTGCCGAAGACGGATGTGTCGGGCTATTGGCGCAATAAAAACGGTGACACAACGCATATCCATTCTCTGGACTACATCCTTCTGGAAATCTAATAGGACATGGTCCTGATACAAGAGATATCCAGTGGGAGTTTGAGAATGAACGCTGAAGAAGAAGAAGTATGCCGATTATGGTCAAACCCTAGTTAAAGATGACTGCAGGATAAGAGACTCCCTCACCCACTCTAGGAAAACAGAACATAATAATTAGTTCTAAGAGACATGTGAAAATCTTATTTCTCTAAAGCGATCTTCAGCACTCCTCCCATCCACCAAATAAGTGAAGTAGGCAACGTTTTGTAAACAATACAGTCGTGAACGCGAAGCGTTCTGGGTTCATCAGGGCATGTGTATGACAATTAAAAATATGACAGGTCGAAGTTCAGGTTATACTGTCACCGAAGTTTCAGTTTCAGGTATGCTAAATAAATTAGTTTGCTGAGGTAATCCAAATATCATATATTCACTGCGTGATTCCTGCTAGTATACTGAGAATGAGTTTGAATCTTAGAACCAGTCTTTCATTGGTTATCTTCCTTTACTTCGTATATAACATTAGAATGACAGTGGCCGTAGGGAAATTAGTTCAAAACCTTTTCTTCAAAAAAAATGCATTTTTATAACCATGCACATTTTGGAATAATCGAACTTCGCCAAGGGCCATAACTGTTCACCAAAGATTCGAAATTGTGTTTTTCAAAGTTTAGCCAGAAGGAGAAGAATGAGCGCTCTTGTTTCTTATAAAAGTAATTGGTTAATGCAGGCCTAACGTCCAACCAGCCTAAGAGAATTAGAGACCCGGCCATGAAGACTGGAAACTTTTTATCCGAGTAGCCCGAGGCAGTGACTGGTGCTACTCTGTTGATTAAATTTTCTCTGATTTCTGTTGAGACTAATGGCGTTATTGGTTGGCAGCTTTGATTGGAATTCACTCTGTCAGCGGTTAGGATTTCTCTTACTGGCCTTAGGCATAGTCCGTCTGTGGATATTTAGTTGTTATGACGGATCGCTTGAATTCGTTTGCTGGCGTAGGTCTTGAAATATCGACTCGCTTTTATGAAATTACTTCGGTAATAGCAGTAACTGAAAGGTAAATGTGCATTTCAATGACGGTGTCAATTCTTTGGTTTTCTTCAGGGAAACGTCTTTGTAGATACGACGGATCTGTGGCGGTGTGGTACAGGGCGGGTCTGTGACGGCCAATGTAGCAGGTTCGAATTCCGCAGCAGGAAATTGTAAATCCAGACTGTTCAGACAACCAATGGCAAACTACTGAACATATTTATATTGCCTAAACAATCACTACAGCAAAGAAAATACTGTACATTCTCGGTGATCATGCGGTTTTCCTCTTTTCAGAAATCGACTACCAGACAAAACTGTTGAAAGAATAGAAATGTCATAGAGGATTGACTAAACTGTACTCGAGTTACCCCATACGTACTCCGCTCCTCTCAACGAAGCACAACGCCCTCCGCCGAGAATACAAATCATAGCACGTAGCTCTGTAGCTTTAAGCGATAATACACAGAATCTCCGATAAATGCACTTTGTAAACAATACGTCGCGAGTGGCAATTGAACCTGCGATCCTTTGAGCACGAAGTATATGGTCTAATCTCTATATCAGTAAGACAAGAAATAAAGCTTATTAGATGTGCATAGTGCATAATAATGCTGAATCAGAAACACAATGATTCGGTCAATAATGCAGCATCAGTTGGACGCAGTCGAACGCTGCTGCGTAATCTATGAAGCACATGTGCAGGTCAGTTGAGAATTCCCTACACTTTTTCTATGATAAGCCTCATGTTAAGAATATCGTGTTCCTCTACTCGATTTGAATCCAGTCTGTGTGTAGTTTATCCCCATCTCTAATTTAGTTTTATTCTTTGCATTATGATGTTTAGTATAATTTTTTTTTCTAGACTTATAAGGGCTGTAGCTCGGTAATTTGAGCAAATCTCACTGAGCTCACGGTACTCACTGCGCAAAACTAAAATCCAACAGGTAACGTTTGAAACAGGGTAATGCAATTTTTCTAATCACCAGAATCACACATAAAAACACACAAAGAATCGATGTTTCGACTAAAAGGCTTTTATCAAGATTACATACACATGTACATAAAAAAACGAGGAGTAAGACCGACACAGTTTACGTTCACATTACCTAGCCATATGTGAAGATAACTTGAAGGATTGAAACTAGATCAGATGTAAAAATACACAAACAGGAAGTTTATGAAAAGCACCCACAATTAATTGAAGGCGAGACAAACAAAGAAATTACGAAACATCATGATATTATCCATACGAATGACGATCATCGATCCCGAAAGGTTTAAAAGTGCTAAATTCATATATATGCCGGTTCTCAAGCGCGTGATGGGGAACGTTGTCACCTGAATATCATAGCACCCTGATGGTCTGTGCCATTGAAGTAGACTTCAACAAGAAAACTCATGTGATTGTGTATGCTGTATGGGTGTTCGTGGAAACGATCAGTAAGCCTCCTTGTAGTCTCAACTATATACGTAATAGTGCAGCACATGCATATAATGGTATAAATGACGTTACATGACACACATGTGAAACCTTCTTCAATGGTAAAGGTTGTTTTTGGCAACTCGACAGACCAAGTCTAAGTGACATAGGCACAGGTGTAACAATCGAGTCCGTAAGCAACTGATGGTGCCAGCGTGATTGGTGACATCATGCTTGAGATGACTCGGGACCAGAAAATTCCTGAGTTTCTTGTCACCTCTGGAAGCAACCATTTGGGGGGGGGGGGGGGGGAAGGGGGGGAATGTGGTCGTAGAAAACTTCAGGCATCTTAGGATCCGACTGGAGAAGCGGAAGGTATTGGAGTAGAACATGGAGTAGAACAAGGCACGCTTACAATTACATAACTTACTACTGTTAGGAAAATCTCAGTAGTTTTTGTTAACAACCGACTGATTTTATGACGCAGTTCTTCTGCATATCAAGATGTCTGTCATGCAACACAAGTTTCTCTTGGTAGATTCTACATTGTGATATTAGTATATTGCCGCGTTTTTCTATTTCACATCCATTGTGCATCTAGAATATGCAGAAGTATTATTCGTACGTTCACCGACCGACATACATTGTGTACAAATGTTCTTAATTAATTGAATCTAGATGTACTCTCTTTGAAGTCCGTGAGTGGCAGCCTTTCAGCATATTTCCCATAACAGTTAATCTCCGTCATCAAACAATGTTTAAGTGCCGTTCGTCTGCTTCAATGTTTGCTCTCTTACACTATACATATCTACAATAATATTCAAAGTTCAGAATGCACAATAAATCCAATTTGTTTAGCTGGTGTCTCGATATTTCTTTTACTCTCTGCTCTAACTCCCTCGTATTTAATACTGTATACCCATAACTAGCAAAATAGTTTGAACATACAAGACACTATGTTATAGTAATATTAATCATGTGAGGCAACGTTTTATGGAGAGAACATGAGGTAGACCAAGGATGAACACAAGATATGGAAGAAAATGGCACTGGAAGAGATTGGGTAGCTTGCACATAACCGAATGGCTTACATATTGGTAAGTGAGGACAATTCTGCAAATAACACTTTTCATAGACGTATTTATACAATCAACGAGCATGCTAAGAGAGACTGAGAATGGATGGGCACTCAAGCAATGTAAGTCGGTGAAACGGTTAAACCTTGCAAGAATCAGCTTCATTTTTGTGACTGAACATGTCGGTGTCCAAGGAAATGAACGCGAAGACAGGCTTGCTGATAAGAAGATCATGCGGACCAGACAAACAATGGGCTGAGTTCAGTCCAACAAATCCGTGGGAGTGGTTGAAACCATATCACACCACCTTCTCACTTTTAGGAAATGATAACATGATTTAACACTGAGAACTTAGCCAAAACGTCGGTAACCCTCCCCCTCCACCTTTAATAGTTGTCTGCAAAAAAGATCTTCGAAAGTCACATGAAAGAGGAGCTTGCAAAGAGAATGAGCTAATAACCGTATTGTTATAACCGCCCTTTATTTAAGAAGTATCTACGGCCCTGACTGCGTTTATTCTTCGAATGCACTTGGAGATATAAGGCGAATAACCAATGTAACAAATGCTTGTGGCAATCTTGCAAAAACTATGAGAGAAATATGTCAAGTTGCCTTTAACTAAACAATAGCGTAGTGCAGATAAACAACCAACACAAAATATAGGTATGGTCAGTTGCTGCAGTTTGAGGGATATCTTGAGGAGAATACTAACACTTATTTTTCGATGTTTTGATGTACAGTGAAGTTTATATTTCAAATTATCTAACTACTAACTAACAAAACAACTAACCAAGCAATCAACCATGCAAGTCACTAAGGTATGATATTCTTTCTCCAATACCAGATACATAAAGGACAGTATATGGAACAAAGTAACAACTGAAAACAACTCGCAGGTGTGACTTCCTGACATTTGACCAAATAGAAAAGCACATGAATCACTGGATGACTGAACAGGAAGTATCATGGACCGTGATCCTCGGCTATAAAAGATCTCTGTCCAGAATTAATTAGGACTTCAATCGTTATGTTTTTTTATTATTGTCGTGGGTGTCATTGGTCACTGATATGCATATGCTTGGAGTCGCATGCCAAAATAGCCAAGGCAGATCAACTAAAATGCACCGAAATAATTAAAATTAACCTTTTCAAGTCATGTTTACTTTTTTTGTGCACAAGTCCGTATAGTACCGTCAATGGTCACTCATGGACGCATACAATTTCTTCTTCTTCTTCTGCGATCAGTTTCCTATGCTCATAAGTCTATACAGGAAGGTGGGCCGCCTCCATGAATTCAGTCGTCAACAGGAAGTCCTCACGGTTGTCCCACAGCTTCACCTTCAGATCTGTCTCTTGAGACCATATTTTGGTTCTCACGTCATCAAAGAGTGGGCATGTCTGCAGAATATGTTCTGGAGTCTGGGGACCCTTTTGACATGGGCATTGGTCAGTTTGGGCAGCCTTAATTTTGTGGAGATGTGCTTGAAGTCTGCAGTGTCCTGTGCGAAGTCTAAAAATTGTGGTTTGTTGTGACCTGTTTAGCTTTAGAATAGGGTCCTGTGGAAAGTTACTGCCTGTTCTCTGACTCCATGTATGTTTGTATATTCCTTTGATGAGGGTTTTTGCTTCAGTCAGTGATATTCTGTGGTGGAATTGTTCCTTTTTTGCACCTGCTTTTGCCAGTCTGTCAGCTCCTTCATTTCCTGCTATTCCACAGTGTGCAGGGATCCACTGCAGCACAACTTTATTGTTGGCAGATAGTTGATTTAGAAGTTCTACAGTTGTTTTTGTTAGGAGATCTTTAGGTTCCTTTTGGATGGTTTGGAGTACTGACATGCAGTCACACAAGAAGACTATGTTAGCTCCTTTGAGCCTCCGTTCCTCTAGAGCCTTTGATGCTTCCAAGATTGCTTGTAGCTCTGCCCTGTAATTTGTTGATAATTTGCCAGTAGCAATTGAGAGTTCTAGTTTTGGGGTGTTTGGTATGAGTATTAGTATCCCAGCTCCTCCTTTCTTTACTGCACCCTCTGATGATCCATCTGTGAAGACATGAATCCACTGTGAGGTAGGGTATTGGGTGTCTAGGTGATCAAGTGTTTTTGCCTTAAGGGCAGTAGGGGTTTCCATAGTTTTGCTCTCAATGCCTGGTATTGTAAGTTTTGCTGTATATATGGGTGAAGTGTTTGTGATGTTGCAATATGCTTCTAGCTGTTCCCATTCATCCGGATTGTTGCTGGTTACTTCTTTATTGGCTTTCATAAGTTTTTTTGATAGGTGATTGAAGCTTGGTCTTTTGAGTCTGTTTTTTGTTAGTTCTTTTGTTTTTTCATGCATAGGGTGATGTTTCAGACGTCTAAATTTTTCTGTCATTATTGTGATTTTCTCATCCCTGCGGTCTGTTAGGTTTTGTAATCCTGCGGTTGCTTCCATTGATGTTATAGGTGTGCTCCTTAGTCCTCCTGTTATGATTCGGAGACCTGCATTTTGAATTTTGTCCAGCTTTTGAAGATTGGTGTTTGCTGCTGTTGCATATGTGGTCAATCCATATTCCAGAGTTGGACGAATGTGACCTACATAGACTTGTCTTATGGTTTTTATGTTGGCTCCCCAATCTGTCCCAGATAGTTTTTTCATTATTTGTAGTCTGCGTGTGGCTTTATTTTCTGTCTCTTCAATGTGTGATCCCCAAGTAAGTCTTTTGTCAAATTTTAGCCCCAGGTAGACTGGGGTGTTTTCTTTTGGGAGTGGGGTATTGTCTAGAGTGAGAGTATAATTTTCAGGCTTTGTGGAGAGGGTGAAAAGTGTAGTGACGGTCTTACTTTTGTTTATTTGAACACCCCAGGTTTTTGCCCACTCTTCAACTTTGTTTATTGCCTCCTGCATTCTAACTTTTGCAACTCCAATGTATTCTGATTGGGTCCAGATAGCAAGATCGTCTGCATGGAGAGCTCTATGTACATATGGTGTGAATAGTTTTGGCAGATCGTCTATAAAAACTATAAAGAGTGTGGGGGACAGAATTCCTCCCTGTGGGACACCTTCTGTTATGTTGACCATTTTACTTTTCATTCCCTGGAGTTTGACTCTTGCATGTCTGCCTCGTAGGAAGCTTTTTATCCACTGAAACATTTTGCCTCTGATTCCTTTCTGGGCAAGTTTTAACAATAGCCCCTCTTTCCAGACTTTGTCAAAGGCCTTTGTGAGGTCAAAGAAGGTGGCTAGGAGTTTTGATTTTTTCTGGAAAGCATCTTCTATTTCCTGGGCAAGGTATGTTGTTTGGTCCTCAGTGCATCTGTGTTTTCTGAAGCCTGATTGGCAGTCATCTAGAAGATTGTTTTCCTCCAGGTAGTTTAAGAGTCTGTTATTCACCATTTTTTCCATGACCTTTCCTAAGCAACTAAGTAGACTGATAGGGCGGTAACTTGTTTTGTTGGTTTTTGGTTTTCCTTTCTTGGCAATTGGAATTATTTCTGCCTCTTTCCATTCTTCTGGGAAGATCCCATGCGCCCATGATTCATTAAAAAGGTCTAGGATTCTGCTTCTACCCACAGGACCTAGGTGTTGGAGCATTTCATTTGTGATTCCATCGGGTCCAGGGGCTTTCTTCTTTTTTAGATTTTGAATTGCCATGTTAAGTTCTGATTTGTGAAAAGGTGAGGTCATTGTGCCTGGGCAAGGTTGATGTTTATTTACAAGGTTTTTTGTCTCTCGTCTTACTTCAGCAGTTCTTGTTCTAGTTATCTTAATTTTGCTTTCTTCAGCATAGGAGTCTGCTAGAATATTTGCAGCTTGTGTGCCAGTGTAGGACTTCCCATTGTCTTCTATGATGATACTACTTTGGGGGTTGTTTTCTTCATTGAGACACTTGATAAGTTTCCACATTTTTGTTGAGTCTTTTTCCATGTTGAGTGTTGCTGTTTTTTCTTTCCAGCTGGATCTAATGCTGTTTAGCTTTTCTCTCCTGAAAATTGCTTGCAGTCTATTGTGTTCAATGATATTGGTTTCTGTTGGTCTAGTTTCCATCTTGGATCTTGCAGCAGAGGCTTCATCATGCATAGCCTGGAGTTTTTTGTTCCAGAAGGGTTTGTAGTTTTGTCTTCTTCCTCTAGGTATACTGTTGTTGGCAGCTTCCAAGATTATTCCTGTTATTAATTTTGCATCTTTCCGTATATTTCTTGCTGTAAGATGTGTTAGTAGTTTTTCCTCTGTAAGGCGTTGGTAAGTGTCCCAGTTAGCCTTTTTGTAGTTCCAGCTAGCGATTTTGTGTTGTTGCTTTTCTGTCTTGTGGTTCCCTTTTATTGTTAATATTACGGGCTTGTGGTCACTCCCACCAAGCTGTTGTGCCACTACTCTTTCTGTCACACGTTGGATGTCCTCTGTTGCAATGGCCAGATCTGGAGTGCTCTGAGACTTCCATCGTCTGGAGTAAAAGGTTGGCTCTGATAGATGTTCATTTATAAGGATTAGCCTATTTTCTATCATCCAGTCTTCTATTTCTTCTCCTCTCAAGTCCATAGTTGGGTAACCCCAGCTTGGGGAATGACTGTTGAAATCTCCAACTATAATATGATTTGATGATGTGAGAGGTATTGTCCTGAGGTGTAATTTTTTGTTGTTTGGGCAGTAGAAATTTGTGATAATCAGTGGTTCTGGGGTTGTATGTAATTTGATGGTGAGATGTTCTGAGTCCTCTGGGTTACGTGCGATTTCTGTAGTAGGTATGTTATTTCGTACCATTGTGATGATCCCTCCTTTGTGGCCTAATCTATCTAATCTGAAGCATTCAAAGCCTCTGATGGAGAATCTGTTGCTGTCATTAAGATGTGTCTCCTGAATGCATAAGACATCAATCTTTTGCTTTTGAAGGAAATTCTGCAGTTCTAGTTTCTGGACGCATACAACTATGGAGTATTGCGAGCTCGTCCTTGTGTGCAGACTATCTACTGTCGTGTCTTCTTCTTCTTCTTCTTCTGCATTCGTTCTCAAACTCCTGCAGATTAGCAGGATGTAGTCCGGAGAACGGAATGCGTTGTGTCATGGTTTACAGCAATACTGCAATATCTGAGCCTTTAAGCCTGACACATCCGACTTCAGCATGGCTTTGGGTCACTGACCCTACATGGAATGGGACAGCCAACTCCATCCCATAACCTCATTAGTCGCCTTTTACGACATGTCTGGAAGGTAAATTAGTGGTGCTATTCTTTGCTCCCCTTTCGGGCCCTGGCAACACATGTGCGTCGTGTCTTCTCTGTCAGTTTCTTGTAGCCTCCAAAATTCATCAAAATAAAAATGTATGTAAGATGATGACGTTTCTTTCTTCACAGAATTGTATACCCTAGTCTCCCCCTTCATTCCTTACTAGAAATCCAGGAATTCTTTTTCGATATGTAGTAACTACAGAGAGTTGTGCCCCTTAGAAGATGGCGGTAATATTTTGTTTACATTGGAAAACTGGAAAATTGAATTTATTTGAAAATAAATGTCTTAGAAGACTTAAATATTGGTTGGAAAGAATTTAAGTCAAACATGCAAGTAAGAGAAAACACCAAATAGCAACAGCAACATGTTTATACACCAATAAGAAGAAAACAATGGAAATGTACTTAGAATGAATGAAAACAGATATTAAAATGGGCTTCAGATGACAAAGGAAAGAGGAAGACCAAGAGAGACTCTTCGCAAAAATATTATCAAAGAGGGTATGACTATCGGTCTCAACAACTACAAGAATTACACACAGTTGCTTCACATCGCTCGAACTGGAGAGCTCTGATTTCTGCCCTATGCACCGTGTTCGACGCTGTAGGAACATAGAGATATATAGATAGATAAGTAACTACACTCTTTTGCGTTATTCGATATCAGCTAATACTGCTTCGACATCAACGGCAAAACACTATACACCATAGGGTCTGTCATTAGTCTGCTATCTAGAAGAAAAGATTCTTTAAGATATTTTGCAATGAAAGGGTGCCCGATTGTATTTTCAGTTTAAACCTTTGTATTTTGCGTGTTCAGTGTGTATGCAATACACAAATTATGAATATCTCTACAAATTGAACATTGAGAGTGTAAACAGAGATATGTTGGCATGAAACACCGAACAGATTTGTCAGCCAGAACGACAAGCGTTGAAATGTGACTTCAGACCTTCCGATACAACCAGGTATGTACACACTAGTCTCGACGTGGGGAATTCATAAGTCCAAACTTGCACATTCAGAATCCGAACTGGGAATGCAAGGCCAAACAGAGAAATGAATGGTAGTTGTATGGGAAGACAGGATATCTACACCGCGACAGTGTGGAAGCACAAGTTCGGGTAAACAGTGTCCAAACATCGCCACCCTAGTGTCGCCGTCTGGACCAACACAGGCTGACAGTCTGGGGCAAGCAGATACCTAGGACAGATTACAAACGTACGGTATGACCCTCGAATTATATTCGTGTTAGGTATACAGGGTATCCCAAAAATGTGTTACCGTTTGAACAGTTAATATAATTAGTAGTATATTAATAATTCACGGGAGGGGGTGGGGACGTCTTGTTTCCTTCTCCCTGAACTTAGCTTGAAATTAAGTTCTTCAAAAAAAAATGTGTGTTTCTTATGGGGGAGAGAGGTTTTCCATAAATTACGTCAAAAAACTTGGGGGTTTATCATTGTCACTTTCTTACTGTTACTTTTTACATATTACTCTTTTACCTGACACTTTTACCAGTCAATATGATGGCCGGTAAAAAAAGTTTCAGGTAAAAAGAGTCATGGAAAAAAATCACAATTGTGACTAGGAAAAAATCCACATGTGAAAAGTCACTATTAACTTATGTCTTGTGTATTGCCATTTGTATGATTATATTCTGTGTTTTGTTTTGTTGTATATACCATATTTATTCATGTAAACATCCGTCAGAGATAGTGTGTTAGTCGTCATCAAGTAGAACTCCATTACCTGTCTTCTACGTGAGTATTATTTTCAATTATGTTCTACTAGCAGTACTACCTTGTAACTTATGGTGGTAGGTATTATAGTAATATAAAAACATTTTCACCTTGGAAAAAGTCACATGACAGAAAATCACAATTTTGACTAGGAAAGAAAATGAACATAAATAGTAAATTCAGTAGTTTCTACATATTGCTAACATTTATACAATAACTTGACATTACATTTTATTCAATGTTTTTAATGATGACAATTAAGAGAAATATTCCAGCTTCAAGATTTTCGCTAGGAAAAAGACAGCCACTGGGAAGAAAGTCATTTCCGTAAGAGCAATTTATGTTTTGTTTGTTTGATTTCAGATTTGTTTCCAAGCTATAAGAATATTCCCTTCAAACTGGGATGATGGTCCGTGTCGTTAAAGCATAACTACGTATTGTATGGCCCAATGGTCTGGGTATTGTCTTCTTGGAGCCGTAATGATTTGACCTGGCGTCCGGTCTCGGTCCGTAAGGGAGACGATTTCAATTTGCTGTTTCTCAGCTCTGAGTACTTTTTGTTCAGAAGCTTGATGATATGTTTATTATGTTGTTTGACTGTAGAGTTGTATGTTCCTATGGCTGTTCTGTTTTGTGTTTCGCATATCTAAATTCTGGTTTCATAGGTTATTTTCCTATCATCCGTATATTCATCCATTCGTTGCTATGTGCAACTGTATCTTGGACTGTCACGCAGTGCACGCAGGGCAGGTAAACCGACATAACTCATCAGAAATCTGAAAACTCACATATGCCAAACATAATCGATTATTTCCTGTTCATCTTTGTTTGCGAAAGAGGAGCATGAAGTGAGTTCTTGAGATAGGATGAGCTAACCACTCTGTTACAGAGCGACAAAACATATCCATTTAGTTATTTTTAATATGCATATGCCATTGAGATCTGAACTACTTTGCATAATTTTCCAGTAAACCACGCAGGATTCAGTACAGAGAACGGATTTAATTTTGCGTGGGTTTGCAGCTTGACTACGATATGTGCCCCTTTCGACCTGGTACATCCGAATTCGGTATGTCTTACCAGACACTTTGACTATCTTTGAGGCAAGACACAAACCCCATCAAGGCTCACTAGTTGATTCTTTCGACATGCATGGAAAGTAACAGTGTGGCTAATATTTGCCTCCCTTCCGGTCCCAGCAACTAAATAATAAGGAAAAGAAAGAACTAATATAGTCTTTTTATTTGTTGTTTTGTCCTCTGACTTTTCTTATAGGTGACTTTATTACCTGTTTATATTTACTACCCTCTCCCTGTATCTCTAGAACTCCCTCCATCTTTATCTACATGCCACTATCTCCTTGCTACTCTCTACGTGTCACTCTTTCTCTCTCTCTCCCTGTTACTCTTCTTGCTATTCTCTCCCTGTCAATCTGTCTGAAAATCTCTACATGTTTTTTTCCCTGCTACTGTCTCCCAGTCCGGCATTATCTCTCCGTCACTTTCTCAATGCTCTCTGAATTCCTGTCACTCTCTAAACATCACGTTACCTGTTTTTCTCTGCCTAGTAATTTCTCATCGTCACTCTCTACTTGTCACTTTCTACCTCTTTTTTATTTGTTATTCTCTACCTGTTCCTCCCTATCACTCTCTCCCTGATCTTCTTTATCTGTTTCTTTCTCCCTCTCTCTCTCTCTCTCTCTCTCTCTCTCTCTAACACATTTCCATTGATCTTTCCAATTTTCGAGAAAATTAATCTTGTCAACGTAATTTATAACGTCGATTTTCACAACGCCATCTCTTCGACATAGGGCGAATCTTCTTTCTATACTATATTCATTTTACGATTGATTTTTAATTGCGCTTTAATTGCGTTTAATTTAATTTAATTGCGTTCTAATTGCGCCAATGGTCCAACACGCCCGTCTTCGGCGGATACAGATCATATGATTTTTGCGATACCATTTTGCCATTCGTCTGTGGTGAAGATTGAAGATGGCTACCACTTTCATATATCACAAGATTCCACATTCCACCAAAACAGTGTCATGCATTGATTCTGAATTTTATACTTTTAGATTAATGGTTGGTAGCAACTGTTCAAATCATCTTATGTTGTATAGAAATTTTTTCATCCATTGACTGTTGACATATATGCAAAAACAGAGATTTGGAGAAGATTGTAGTACATTAGATTTCATCAAAAGAAGATGCGAGTCGTGTATACACTTCATAGGTGTAATGAATAATGATGTTAATTTTTTTGGGATACTAGCAAAGATTGCATTCTTCCATCAAGTTTTACTGTAGTGCCACCTTCCATCCATGAACGAACATAGGTCGCGATGACCTATGTTTGTACTTTTGGTCGACTAGACCACTCCATCACATTTACATGCAATGAACAATAGAAATAAACAAATGATGAATTACTACTTGGACAAACATACATTCACGGACAGGACCTGTCAGCTATAGTATTTCGATTAAAATTATAAAATTAATGGGTCTGATCACAAAATTCAACATTTTCAGTCCCTGTCAGATGCTAAATATGTACTATAGAATGACAAAATATAGAATTGCCTCATGCTCATATTTTGATTTAGCTGTAGACTAAAATTCAGGCTAATGAAATTCATTTGGTTATCTCAGCTGTTCCAGATCCAAACACAAAGACTTCTTCTTCTTTCTGTCCTCATGTACAAGACCTTTCGGTGTTGAGGGGAGATGAGTGTACGGTCTTTTGCCTTCTATTTGCCTCTTCCGCTGTTATATTTCCGAGTGTCTCTAATACACTATCTATCCACCTTTTACGATATGTCGACTGTTTTCGTATTGTTTATTAAGTGTTTTTTTTAATAATACCTTCCTCTTTCTGTCTAGTTAAACACAAAGACATATTGGAAATAGTGAAAACCCATATAGTCCATTGGCCTTGAGGACACCTAAACTTTAAACTCATGCATGAAAGACAACAAATGTTCACATCGCTACTCAAAATCAATCTTTAAAGAAAATATGACTACCCCTCACATAAAAAAGTGAACACCTGATGACAGTGGTGTTGCTGCAACTATTGCGCAGCAAAACATTAACAATATATGGATTATAACTTACTGTCATGTTGGACAAAAAATTTTAATCTTCATGTTAATATTGAGTTTTGCAAATCAGTGAAGTCAATAAAATATGTGTCCATATATGTGAACAATGGATCTGATGTAACTATGTGTGCTCTGCAGCAACACAATGTACACAGTGAAGTTACTAATTTTCAACGACGTAGTTATATAAGTAGCAATGAAATTTTTGTGGCAAACTGTTTTAATTCATGAAAGATATCCAACAGTACAGAAAGTTGCAATATATTTAGAAAACAAACATGTACATATACAAATATTTTCATTAACAAGGAAAATACAAGAGTTTAGAATATTAGGATGAAGGAAGTAGGACGAAATGAAATATGGAACAATGTTAAGCAAATCGCTGGGTGATGTTGGGTGATATCTGGGTTCACTGGGTCTTTGGTATTAAATGCTTATTGTTGATTTGTTGCTGATCCAGCGGTCCATGGACTCACGCTCTTTGACCCAATGTTATTGTGTGATATATGCATGTGTTTGTGAGCTGTTGTTTTGTTCTATATAATGTAGTGTTTCCGAACGTGGGGCCCACAGGGGGAGGGCAATTTGATTGTTCAGGGGGCAATTCGAACAAGTTGTATTAGGCTTAATTTTGGGAATAATTCAATTTTATTTATCTAAAAATATATGTATATGTTACATATGGGGGCATAAGATTTTTAGAAAGCCTTAGGTGGGGCATGGTAAAAAAAAGTTGGGAAACCCCGATATAAGTTGCTCCTTTTATCTTGCCCTGGAGGGAGAAGCATTTTCCTGACGTCATCCAGTGCTAGGAAAAAAAATATGGTGGTCAACAGTTTCGCAAGGATGTGCACACAGTCCGCACCCTGGAGTGTGTTGTAGTTGTATTCTGTTCAGGTGACTGTTAAGCTGTACATGTTGTGTGCGCAGTCGCAATATTATACTCTGGTCTTATGCAATGTAGTAAATAATGTTACTCTTATAAAATCCGAAGTTTAAGAGCACCCTGGGAAAGATGGTTACTGTTCACGAGTTTGAAAGTGTTGCCATCTGTAGTTTTGTATGACACAATGGGATCCTGGTTATAGGGTCGATATAAAGTAGGATCCTCTAATAGGCGTGCTATTTCTTTAGTGTACAGGTCCTTCTGCGAATCGACAACAGTGCCACCATTATCAGCTGATTTAATAATAACTGACTTAGAATAATGTTGGGAGCAATGAAATCAACACCCATAGCAGAGATGCAGAAAATGGGAAGAATGCAAACACTTGGCGAACGTAGAGACACAAAAGTACTAATTCAAGCAGAAAAGTTTCAGTGTATGCCAAGTCATCCATTGAAGGAAAGGTTCTAAAACCCAGCAATGGGGCGACTGAAAAGAAGCAGCTTTATCCATCAAGCTAAACGACTCCGTAGACAACTTACAGACCTACCTGAAGTTGACAGCCCCTTAAGGTCTGTACCAGAACAAACCCCATGGAGTGAAAGGCATAGAATGCCAATATACATTCAGATCCAAGTGAAAGGAATACTAAGCGAGGACGAACTGAATAGTGTGCAGCGGAGGACAGTCACCCTCAGTTTCCTGGATGAGGAATATTCACAAGATATATGGGTCAGAGTATACACAGATGGGTCAGCACAGAATGCTGTGAGGAATGGAGGTGCAGGTGTATATATATAATATCCACACAAGCCTAGAGATACAATCAGAACACCGGCAGGAAAATTCTACAATAATTATGATGCACAAAACCAGGCAATTAGTGTGGCAGCTAAAAAAACTGCTGAACTCCAACTCTGACCTACAGCCTGTGGTATTCCTGACAGATGCATGGTCAGTGCTTCAAGCTCTCCAGTCTGGAAAACTAACAGACTTGAAAAAACTACTTAGCGAATTGTCTTACCAGTATAGGGTAACCATGCAGTGGATACCCTCTCACTGTGGAATACCAGGAAATGAAAAAGCAGACCAACTGGCTAAGGAAGGTGCTGCTGAAGACCAACCAGATATACCAATCACCTACCATCAGAAAAAACAGATGATCAAGTCAATAAGAAAGCCACAAACACCAACACAAGATGACTATCACATTATGAACAGATCAGAACAAGTTATAATTCTACGTCTCAGAACAGGACACAACCGATTCCGCAGTCACGTGTATACAAAGTTCAAGATTGGCAACACGGCCATGTGTACATGTGGACAGGCAGCACAGAGTGCCAAACATATACTTCGAGAGTGTTCTGAGCATGAAACGCTGAGGCAGACATATTGGCCAGAGGAAACAACACTGGAATCAAAGCTCTATGGGGCACTGTATGAACTACAAAAGACAGTGAGTTTTATTAAGGAGACAGAATTGCAGATATAGACATGTTTCAAGTGAACGAAAGAAGAAGAAGAAGAAGAAGCTGATTTAATGATATCGTGACATGATCGAAGGTTAGATAGTGCATGCAATTCTGCTGTGGTAAAGTTTGAGAGTCATAGCCGGGGAAAGTGAAGTTGGTGTATAACATGACGGGTGTAATTAATATAAGCCTCAATTGATTTCATTATGTGACATATTCTTCCCAGAACGTGGTCTTCCTTGTGGATTCTCTTACGAAATGACCTGCGAGATACATCAATTGATGTGGTTTAACAAAATGTACCTCTTATGGTTAGGTACGATTCTTTCAACCGCGGATGTTAATTCAAATTGGTTATATCAGTGTTTTTAACTATCATAAATAGTGGAGGTCGCGGTTCTGGTAATTCAGTTACCACGACCTCCAGAGTTAATTTTTTAAATAATATAAGTGCCAAGTGTTTTGGTCGTTGGAGAAGTGTACCCAGTTCTGTACCAATAGTGGAGGTCGCGGTTCTGGTAATTCAGTTACCACGACCTCCAGAGTTAATTTTTTAAATAATATAAGTGCCAAGTGTTTTGGTCGTTGGAGAAGAAGGTGTTCAATCATATTTACACAATGAGTTTAAGTTTAAGTCTGGAAAGTGTCATCACTAGGGGTCACATACCGGACCCTTTTATCAAAACCGGATTTTTTCGATATGGAAGTTTACGAGTTCCGGCATTCCGGTATTTTTTATATTTGCGATATTTTGAAAATATTTCGTCCAGTTAGAGGTAACGATTTATCAATGAAATAAAAACATTAAGAAAAAAAATCAAATTTTAATGTTTAATAAGTTTTTAACAATAATACAAATGTATAACTTCATACTTTAATCAAACGAACAAAAACAATATTCTTAACCTTTTAATTAAAATACTTTTATTAATTAAATATTAAAATACTTCGTATAAACTTGTGAGAGCAAATGGTTACAAAAGTAACCTGATGAAGAGAACATCCTCTCAGACTCCATACTGATCGGAGAAATGGACCTTAAGCTATCATACTCAATTTCTACAAATGAATTTCTACACGTCAGTCGACACACACTACACACGCACAATGTAAAAACAAAATTAATAGCAACGCATGCTTCTTTGACTGTCACGCAAAGAACACAGATCTAGTCCGTCGGTCATATTCCACAAGTGACACGTGGTCGGAGGGTTTGCACATCACATAAATTAGTGACATGTTGTACTTTAAATAGGGCATGAAAAGTTACCATTGGAAACTAAGAAACGTGATTTATATTTTTTGGGGAAAATAAAACACTCAAAATTTTGAAAATACTGGTTTTCATAAATCCAATCCCGATATATTGAAACAATCGTTTTCTGTCCGGTATATCAGTACTTTCGAGAGCCAGAATCCGGTTTGCGACCCCTAGTCATCACATGAAGTTGGTGCAGGAGACTAAGGGTGATTAAAAGTATTGCTGCAGACGAAGAAACCTATGGAAACGATTGACATCACACAGCAAATAATAGAGCTCACATCTGGGGTGGTGAGGGATGAAGATAAGACATTGGCTAAGGACTAAGCACATTTCACAGATGGCATACACCAAATGATTTGCTGTTGGTGAGTAGATAGATCAGAGGGCATGGTGTCAAGAGTTCGGAAAACATGAGTTGGAGGAAGACTATGACGCTGATGAACAGAAGGTATGCGCAGATTGGTAGGTGGTTATGTAGATGAATAAATAGGAACAACGGAAGAAGGAAACAGAGAGGATAATTTACGAGAATGGAAAAGTTAAGAAATGTGTAAGGTTAATGATGAGGCAATGAGTAAGAAAACGTACGAGAAAGTAAACTGGGAAACAGTCAAATGTGATAGTTAAAGGGCGAAGAAACTCTCCTGTGTGGCACAATGAGATGGGCGTATTGAATGAATGAGCTACAAGAACTATCAGAATGAAAACTCTTCAATATATATATATATATATCTAATCACATATAGGCCTGCCATGAGAGAAATTAGCTTGTAAAGATCCCCATTGAACAGTTCGGTGGAAAAAGTCCTTGTTATTTTGTTATTTCTCATTGATATTATTTGTTCTCTATATAATTATATTAGTAATCAATGATAATACTTTATCATAGGTATTGTCGCTACAGTTTTTATTTTCAGTATTCTTTTCTCTAAATGTAATTGCTTAGTTGTTTTTTTCTTTCTATAACAAAGCACACTACTAGAGTGTTGGTTAACCCGTTCGTGTTGTGCAAAAGGTGTCGTGGGTTGGAATCCAGCTCCTTAACAAAGTGTTTGTTATGGATATGCCTGCGGAGTTGTTGTATGAAGCTACTGCGTTACGTGCTGTGAGTGATACTGTCAGCAGGGACGTGCTGCTTTGTTAAGAGAGACTGGGTACATATGGGGCAGCCTGAATACAGTGAGATCAATAATCTACAACATTAAACTTGTGATCAGAGTCTTCTAAAAGAGTTTAGTAATGTTGCCTTTTCTAATGAGTAGCTCATTGCAGCATTTCGTCAAACCGCTGGCGCCTCTAGGGCGTATCTGGTTCCAGTCTTACCTGTAACTTTCTGGCTTGCAATAAGTATTTGATTTGGGGCACATTCTGAATCGCAAATATTTTTGTAGCTTTAAAATTGTTCTTAATGTTGAGGTTTCTCGTCATATTACTATTCTGTAGTTATAAGAAGCAATGAGAGCCAAGTAAAGAACACGGAATACTCATGTGAAATGTAGTCCAAAGATGACTTCTTTTGTGCGATCGATGAACTATTCGTCATAAAGTCTGGGATTGGAAAGAAGGAAACCCAGGCCGGTAACTTTAGTCGAGGAGCAAACATTAGACCGACCGATGCTCACAGTCTCTGGCAGAGACGAGATGTCTGAGAGAGGATTACGTCGCTGATGTTTGTACCGCCACTTTTGGAAAGATGAACTTCAAGTTTTGGGGAATGTTTGTGTAAAAATGAGTTTTCTTACTTAAATAGTAGACTCGACTCGCTCTTTCTAAACATGTTATTTGAACAAAACAAACTGCAAACACGACACTTTGTAGAATTTGCTATTACCGGAATTTAAAGATAAAATTATTGACGAAATTAAGAATTGTAGTCGTGTATGTAAACACACTTGATCAAGCATTAACTTTATATAAAATACTCGGTTATCAATCATAAACCCATTTAATATTTACGTAACACGGCGTAATTGCAGGATTGTGTGAAGCAACCAAAGATTTAAGCTTCCTACTATACCATAATATTGTAGTACATGCAGAATTGTGGAAAGAAACAAATGATTTAGGCTTCCTGCTTTGCCATAATACTGTAGTACTTGCAAGATTATGTGAGGCAACCAATGATTTAAGCTTCCTACTATACCATACTATTGTAGTACTTGCAGTATTGTGTGAAGCAACCAAAGATTTAAGCTTCCTACTATACCATAATATTGTAGTACATGCAGAATTGTGGAAAGAAACAAATGATTTAGGCTTCCTGCTTTGCCATAATACTGTAGTACTTGCAAGATTATGTGAGGCAAACAATGATTTAAGCTTCCTACTATACTATACTATACTATTGTAGTACTTGCAGGATTGTGTGAGGCAACCAATGATTTCGGCTTCCTACTTTGCCATAATACTATAGTACTTGCAAGATTATGTGAGGCAACCAACTATTTAAGCTTCCTACTTTACAATAGTGCTGTCGTACTTGCATGATTACGTGAAGAAAACTGGTATATAATTTTTTTCTCAAGCATTATATCAGCGTAATTGCTTTGGTTGATGTGAGAGACAAAGGTAGCTTGAAGGCTAAAGGAAACAAACTAATGGAAGATATTTATTCTTCTGTCATGTCATCCTAATATGTTTTGTAATCTAGCAGATCATCTGCACACTTTTACTGCTAATAATATCGAACAAAATCAATCATTACCAAGATGCTTTATCTTAAGCATTGATCGTAATTTCTCTGCAACATGCACATTCTTCCGAATATATGTGTATATTCTTGACACTTGATCATAAACGAGTATCGCTACACAAGAGGTATTTCAATAAATGCTCTGCCTGGCATTCCGTCAGCCATCAAAAAGTATATAAGCTCAGTGTCCCGGTCAGTTGTTGGTTGTGGGGTGCAGAGACGAAGAAGGACCAGGACTCATACTGGTTCAGACCTTGATACTCCTCCTCGTGGAGTACCCCGGGCAACAGAGCAATCTGGTTAAGTTATCAAGGATCGAACGATCTCCAGCTGAGGTGGGAACCTGCTGTGGACTTGGAAACTTCCAAGAGAGAAACGACTCTTCTTATCCGCAGTACGTCCCGGAATTAAAAGCAAGCTTCAGCAAACTTTCGACAGCCTTTTCGTCATTTTCGCCAAGGCTCAAGAACTTTTCGTCAGTTCCCTGTCCGCACCCAGCGTCGCGATATAACCAAAAATCCTTCTTAGGACTAGGTTGAAAGTGACGTGACTAGGTATCCCAAGATGGCCTAGTCGAATCCAGTACTCAACAAACAACAAAGTTGTTGGTTGTGAGCTCTTCTAGTCTTTCCAGTGAATACACATTGTTCACCCCTCTCCCCTGGTCACTTCCATTTCTATCATTATATGAACATGTACATTGTCTTTTCCAACATCCTCTTCATCGCTTTGTAGTGTATCCATGATTGCTCTAATTAATTCAGCCCTGTCTCTTCTCATTACTTTGCCATTCGCTATAGCTCTACTCGCTAAGGTGTCTGTTCTTCCGTTGCCTATGATTCTCACATGACAAGAACAAAAGATCCAGGTGTTTTTTTGGAGAATATGTGGTGTATACTTTTGTTGTTTTTTTAGTTTAGTTACATACTACATTCTTTTGACCATTTGTCCAAGTTGTCCAGGGTATCCTGTAGACGAAATTGTAATGTATCTACGTATTCTTCTGTACTTAACAGTACATGGGCACATATCGTCCTGTACCTTTCTGGTAATGATATTATTTAGATCATTGACGAAGATTAGGAATAGAATCGGAGAGATGAACCATCCCGTAGAACCGCATTCATCATTTGCATCATGCTGTTTCTTTTGCTTTCTAGTTGAAATCAAGTCTTTCTCCCTGTTAGGTACACTTTTATTCAGGATCACATTATGTGAGAGATATCATTCTGCATAATTTTTAGGACTAGCCATTGACTCCAGACTTTCGTATCTGTGTGCTTCTGACAATATATTGTAACATTGCTGCTAAAAGCCTACCCGATTCTCGCAATGAGAATAGTTCATGACATCAAGGTAACGGACTGTCCATAAATTACCTCAACAATTATAGGAGCAATTTGAACAAGTTTACCTTTCGGACTCCAGGTAGGGGAGGAGGGGGTGTAGGCCTCTACGTGACACAAATCGCCGTTAACAGTACCATTTTGATACACGATTAGAATTGTTTGATTTGAAATGTAATGTTTAATGTGAAACAGATCATTTGGTTTTTCCGTACTCTTACTGCTAAATTTTTTAACTTAAAATTTTCAGACATAAAGAAAGCATACAGTGTAGTTTTTTAAGCAGCAACCCGATCTAATTATGTAAGGTCTCGTGGAAATTTTTCTGCGAAAATGTATAACTGTTTTTGTTTGTGAAGACATATGTTTATCGATAGATCCCTGAGTATTTCAAGATGGTAAATAATGTGTATGAAATTATGCAGGTATTTACAGTTGTAAAAACATTTTTTTTCAACAAAAATTGTGCAAAAAAAATATTTTTACATTTGTAATGGTATATTTTTATTTAGTTTCAGTTGAGTTAGTTACATTAAATGAAATATTCAGTATTTGATAACACTTATGTTTACTTACGTATTAGATTTTTGTCAAATAAAATGATTTACCTCTAGATCATACGTTATAGAGCAATGATTACAAAACTCATAGGAACATTAATATGCAACTGTGTTTATATATATATATATATATATATATATATATATATATATATATATATATATATATATATATATATATATATATATATATATATATATATATATTATGCCATAATGAATCACATTTGAAATACTCAGTAAGCATATTTTTAATATGGAAAATATTAAATGGTGTAATAGAGGGTTTAAAAAATCTCTCAATACATCTGCATTTTATAATCCTTTTCACTCTGATATTGATTATTTTATAGTGGCAAAGATATGTCCTTACTTTTTGCAGAAAAGTTTTCATACTCATGTTGTTGGACAGCCAAGTGCATCAGAATATTTTTGTTTTGTTCAGTAGTGAAGCTGGGCATGAACATGTATAAATACAAACGGGTATGAAATGCTTTTGTGAAACATCATAGAAAGAGTCGGTTGTTGCTAAAAATAGTTCGGTTGCACATATAGTATTTGCTAAGTTCTTCTACAGAATAGTCATGCGTACTGATCTCACAGTCACTTTTCTTGACTGTTGCGACGGAACAATACGTCAACTTTGTGTCTCAAGCCAAGGAGAAGCACGAAATAGTTTGATATATCCAAGAAGGACGGAATAGTCAGATATAATCCAGAAAAATTATAATAACACTTAATATGAAGAAAGAGTTACTAGGAGAAATAAAGATCAGGCAAATACAATATTTTGGACACATTAAAAGACATAACACATTATTGAAGATCTTACTTGAGGTTAAAGTCAAAGGGAAGCGAGCAAGAGGTAGACAGGGATACAAGTGGGAGAGCAACATCACAAGATGTACAGTTTACAGTCTAGCAGAGTGCACCACTAAAACAAGAGAGGGGATGTTGGTCTGTTGCTGCCAACCTTCGTTGCAGAGACGGTGTTTGCTGATGAATCCAGAAAAGCACGGAATAGTCTGATATATTCAGGAAATCACGGTATAGTCGTATATATCCAGAAAAGGGATGCTTCGTGAGATCAGGTAAAAATCTGTGCTGGAGATGTACGTGTGTTCTATCAGTCACGTACCATGTCGAGTGGCGTAGACGATCATGATTCTCCACAACTCTGTTTTCTATGCTAGTTTTTAATGCGTCAGCGCGAACATTCTCGAAGGAGATTCTCTTTGAGTGTGTTCTAGTGACGTCTAGATGTATGTGAGCTGGGCCTCGATTCCCGTTTATTAAACGTTTACGCTTAGTATCACGTGAGATCGTATACGATTATAAACAGTCTGATATCACGAAATTGTGATCATCACAATCATCACAATCACAATCATCACAATCCCAGTGGTAGAGGTTATGATGTAACGGGATAAACATCTCAATATCTGGACGGAAAATTGTAACCTTGTAGCTGATATTCCGAAGACAGACATTCATTGTGATATTCGTCTTGAGTTGGGCGTCCTGTGGAGGATATAATTTGTTTTTGTAGCTGGTTTGAACTCATCACCAACTAGAAGTTGAAGGATGTCATTACGCCCACAGGGCATAAGACATGTGGTCTGATATCCAGTTTAATCCCTAGTGGTGAGTGACTAAAAGATATCATCAGAGTGGACACGAGGTTAACTACTCTGGGCAAGCTCTTTGTTATCGCTACGTCTGACGAAATATAGTATGAATCAGTGCTCTATGGACACGGAACAGACAAATAAGTCAAGTCTATTATATGATGGGCTGTCTATGTGATTACCTCAAGGAAGGGTTCAGAAATATGTCTAGTCTATTATATGATTGGCTGTAGATATAAATACAATAGGGGGGGGGGAGGGTTCAGATATAAATCAAGTCCATTATATACATGGCCGTAGTTATGATTACCTCAAGGAGGGGTTCAGAAATATCTCTATTCTATTATATGCAAGGCCGTATATATGATTACCTGAAAGAGTTGCTCAGGCAGATGGGTTCAGTCTGGTAAATGCAGGGCCGTAGATACAACTACGTAAGTTTCGTATACTAAATGTCATGTTCAGAAATACTATTAGGAGTTTGAGCATTCCAAGAACCCCCCCACCCACTTATCTACGGGCCTCATTATACGAGGGGTCATTATAAATAACACAATAAACTGAGTATGAAATAATTCTCTGACGAAATCTTCCCATTGCAGAAACAGATTCAAGAGCTGTATTGTTCGCAATTTGTGAGTATCAAAACAAATACACAAGTAATGACTTTATAACTGTTTAATTGAATACTCAAAATACATATATAGAAATACGACATAATTTGAGGGAGAAAGTCTCAAGAAACAGTTGATGATTTGTCCATAATCCTCGTCAATGACTATTTTACACAAATGTTGATTCTACCGGCTGTGGTAGCTACTGAGAAAACTGTGCAAGTTGAACATTTTCCAATAAGATCTACCGGATTGGGTCGCTCGTGCGTGAGAAAACTTCAAGTTGAACATTCTCTAAAATGATCTACCGGCTTGGGTAACTCGTGAGAAAACAGTGCAAGCTGGAGGGACGCTAGTCAGAAGACAGTGCAAGTTGGAGGGACGCTAGTCAGAAGACAGTGCAAGCTGGAGGGACGCTAGTCAGAAGACAGTGCAAGTTGGAGGGACGCTAGTCAGAAGACAGTGCAAGTTGGAGGGACGCTAGTCAGAAGACAGTGCAAGCTGGAGGGACGCTAGTCAGAAGACAGTGCAAGTTGGAGGGACGCTAGTCAGAAGACAGTGCAAGCTGGAGGGACGCTAGTCAGAAGACAGTGCAAGTTGGAGGGACGCTAGTCAGAAGACAGTGCAAGTTGGAGGGACGCTAGTCAGAAGACAGTGCAAGTTGGAGGGACGCTAGTCAGAAGACAGTGCAAGTTGGAGGGACGCTAGTCAGAAGACAGTGCAAGTTGGAGAGACGCTAGTCAGACAGTGCAAGTTGGAGGGACGCTAGTCAGAAGACAGTGCAAGTTGGAGGGACGCTAGTCAGAAGACAGTGCAAGTTGGAGGGACGCTAGTCAGAAGACAGTGCAAGTTGGAGGGACGCTAGTCAGAAGACAGTGCAAGTTGGAGGGACGCTAGTCAGAAGACAGTGCAAGTTGGAGGGACGCTAGTCAGAAGACAGTGCAAGTTGGAGGGACGCTAGTCAGAAGACAGTGCAAGTTGGAGGGACGCTAGTCAGAAGACAGTGCAAGTTGGAGGGACGCTAGTCAGAAGACAGTGCAAGTTGGAGGGACGCTAGTCAGAAGACAGTGCAAGTTGGAGGGACGCTAGTCAGAAGACAGTGCAAGTTGGAGGGACGCTAGTCAGAAGACAGTGCAAGTTGGAGGGACGCTAGTCAGAAGACAGTGCAAGTTGGAGGGACGCTAGTCAGAAGACAGTGCAAGTTGGAGGGACGCTAGTCAGAAGACAGTGCAAGTTGGAGGGACGCTAGTCAGAAGACAGTGCAAGTTGGAGGGACGCTAGTCAGAAGACAGTGCAAGTTGGAGGGACGCTAGTCAGAAGACAGTGCAAGTTGGAGGGACGCTAGTCAGAAGACAGTGCAAGTTGGAGGGACGCTAGTCAGAAGACAGTGCAAGTTGGAGGGACGCTAGTCAGAAGACAGTGCAAGTTGGAGGGACGCTAGTCAGAAGACAGTGCAAGTTGGAGGGACGCTAGTCAGAAGACAGTGCAAGTTGGAGGGACGCTAGTCAGACAGTGCAAATTGGAGGGACGCTAGTCAGAAAACAGAGCAAGTTGGAGGGACGCTAGTCAGAAGACAGTGCAAGTTGGAGGGACGCTAGTCAGACAGTGCAAATTGGAGGGACGCTAGTCAGAAAACAGTGCAAGTTGGAGGGACGCTAGTCAGAAAACAGTGCAAGTTGGAGGGACGCTAGTCAGAAGACAGTGCAAGTTGGAGGGACGCTAGTCAGAAGACAGTGCAAGTTGGAGGAACGCTAGTCAGAAGACAGTGCAAGTTGGAGGGACGCTAGTCAGAAGACAGTGCAAGTTGGAGGGACGCTAGTCAGAAAACAGTGCAAGTTGGAGGGACGCTAGTCAGAAGACAGTGCAAGTTGGAGGGACGCTAGTCAGAAAACAGTGCAAGTTGGAGGGACGCTAGTCAGAAGACAGTGCAAGTTGGAGGGACGCTAGTCAGAAGACAGTGCAAGTTGGAGGGACGCTAGTCAGAAGACAGTGCAAGTTGGAGGGACGCTAGTCAGAAGACAGTGCAAGTTGGAGGGACGCTAGTCAGAAAACAGTGCAAGTTGGAGGGACGCTAGTCAGAAGACAGTGCAAGTTGGAGGGACGCTAGTCAGAAAACAGTGCAAGTTGGAGAGACGCTAGTCAGAAGACAGTGCAAGTTGGAGGGACGCTAGTCAGAAGACAGTGCAAGTTGGAGGGACGCTAGTCAGAAGACAGTGCAAGTTGGAGGGACGCTAGTCAGAAGACAGTGCAAGTTGGAGGGACGCTAGTCAGAAGACAGTGCAAGTTGGAGGGACGCTAGTCAGAAGACAGTGCAAGTTGGAGGGACGCTAGTCAGAAAACAGTGCAAGTTGGAGGGACGCTAGTCAGAAAACAGTGCAAGTTGGAGGGACGCTAGTCAGAAGACAGTGCAAGTTGGAGGGACGCTAGTCAGAAAACAGTGCAAGTTGGAGGGACGCTAGTCAGAAGACAGTGCAAGTTGGAGGGACGCTAGTCAGAAGACAGTGCAAGTTGGAGGGACGCTAGTCAGAAGACAGTGCAAGTTGGAGGGACGCTAGTCAGAAGACAGTGCAAGTTGGAGGGACGCTAGTCAGAAAACAGTGCAAGTTGGAGGGACGCTAGTCAGAAGACAGTGCAAGTTGGAGGGACGCTAGTCAGAAAACAGTGCAAGTTGGAGAGACGCTAGTCAGAAGACAGTGCAAGTTGGAGGGACGCTAGTCAGAAGACAGTGCAAGTTGGAGGGACGCTAGTCAGAAGACAGTGCAAGTTGGAGGGACGCTAGTCAGGAGACAGTGCAAGTTGGAGGGACGCTAGTCAGAAGACAGTGCAAGTTGGAGGGACGCTAGTCAGAAGACAGTGCAAGTTGGAGGGACGCTAGTCAGAAAACAGTGCAAGTTGGAGGGACGCTAGTCAGAAGACAGTGCAAGTTGGAGGGACGCTAGTCAGAAAACAGTGCAAGTTGGAGGGACGCTAGTCAGAAGACAGTGCAAGTTGGAGGGACGCTAGTCAGAAGACAGTGCAAGTTGGAGGGACGCTAGTCAGAAGACAGTGCAAGTTGGAGGGACGCTAGTCAGAAGACAGTGCAAGTTGGAGGGACGCTAGTCAGAAAACAGTGCAAGTTGGAGGGACGCTAGTCAGAAGACAGTGCAAGTTGGAGGGACGCTAGTCAGAAAACAGTGCAAGTTGGAGGGACGCTAGACAGAAAACAGAGCAAGTTGGAGGGACGCTAGTCAGAAGACAGTGCAAGTTGGAGGGACGCTAGTCAGAAGACAGTGCAAGTTGGAGGGACGCTAGTCAGACAGTGCAAATTGGAGGGACGCTAGTCAGAAAACAGAGCAAGTTGGAGGGACGCTAGTCAGAAGACAGTGCAAGTTGGAGGGACGCTAGTCAGACAGTGCAAATTGGAGGGACGCTAGTCAGAAAACAGTGCAAGTTGGAGGGACGCTAGTCAGAAAACAGTGCAAGTTGGAGGGACGCTAGTCAGAAGACAGTGCAAGTTGGAGGGACGCTAGTCAGAAGACAGTGCAAGTTGGAGGAACGCTAGTCAGAAGACAGTGCAAGTTGGAGGGACGCTAGTCAGAAGACAGTGCAAGTTGGAGGGACGCTAGTCAGAAAACAGTGCAAGTTGGAGGGACGCTAGTCAGAAGACAGTGCAAGTTGGAGGGACGCTAGTCAGAAAACAGTGCAAGTTGGAGGGACGCTAGTCAGAAGACAGTGCAAGTTGGAGGGACGCTAGTCAGAAGACAGTGCAAGTTGGAGGGACGCTAGTCAGAAGACAGTGCAAGTTGGAGGGACGCTAGTCAGAAGACAGTGCAAGTTGGAGGGACGCTAGTCAGAAAACAGTGCAAGTTGGAGGGACGCTAGTCAGAAGACAGTGCAAGTTGGAGGGACGCTAGTCAGAAAACAGTGCAAGTTGGAGAGACGCTAGTCAGAAGACAGTGCAAGTTGGAGGGACGCTAGTCAGAAGACAGTGCAAGTTGGAGGGACGCTAGTCAGAAGACAGTGCAAGTTGGAGGGACGCTAGTCAGAAGACAGTGCAAGTTGGAGGGACGCTAGTCAGAAGACAGTGCAAGTTGGAGGGACGCTAGTCAGAAGACAGTGCAAGTTGGAGGGACGCTAGTCAGAAAACAGTGCAAGTTGGAGGGACGCTAGTCAGAAAACAGTGCAAGTTGGAGGGACGCTAGTCAGAAGACAGTGCAAGTTGGAGGGACGCTAGTCAGAAAACAGTGCAAGTTGGAGGGACGCTAGTCAGAAGACAGTGCAAGTTGGAGGGACGCTAGTCAGAAGACAGTGCAAGTTGGAGGGACGCTAGTCAGAAGACAGTGCAAGTTGGAGGGACGCTAGTCAGAAGACAGTGCAAGTTGGAGGGACGCTAGTCAGAAAACAGTGCAAGTTGGAGGGACGCTAGTCAGAAGACAGTGCAAGTTGGAGGGACGCTAGTCAGAAAACAGTGCAAGTTGGAGAGACGCTAGTCAGAAGACAGTGCAAGTTGGAGGGACGCTAGTCAGAAGACAGTGCAAGTTGGAGGGACGCTAGTCAGAAGACAGTGCAAGTTGGAGGGACGCTAGTCAGGAGACAGTGCAAGTTGGAGGGACGCTAGTCAGAAGACAGTGCAAGTTGGAGGGACGCTAGTCAGAAGACAGTGCAAGTTGGAGGGACGCTAGTCAGAAAACAGTGCAAGTTGGAGGGACGCTAGTCAGAAGACAGTGCAAGTTGGAGGGACGCTAGTCAGAAAACAGTGCAAGTTGGAGGGACGCTAGTCAGAAGACAGTGCAAGTTGGAGGGACGCTAGTCAGAAGACAGTGCAAGTTGGAGGGACGCTAGTCAGAAGACAGTGCAAGTTGGAGGGACGCTAGTCAGAAGACAGTGCAAGTTGGAGGGACGCTAGTCAGAAAACAGTGCAAGTTGGAGGGACGCTAGTCAGAAGACAGTGCAAGTTGGAGGGACGCTAGTCAGAAAACAGTGCAAGTTGGAGGGACGCTAGACAGAAGACAGTGCAAGTTGGAGGGACGCTAGTCAGAAGACAGTGCAAGTTGGAGGGACGCTAGTCAGAAGACAGTGCAAGTTGGAGGGACGCTAGTCAGAAGACAGTGCAAGTTGGAGGGACGCTAGTCAGAAGACAGTGCAAGTTGGAGGGACGCTAGTCAGAAAACAGTGCAAGTTGGAGGGACGCTAGTCAGAAGACAGTGCAAGTTGGAGGGACGCTAGTCAGAAAACAGTGCAAGTTGGAGGGACGCTAGTCAGAAGACAGTGCAAGTTGGAGGGACGCTAGTCAGAAGACAGTGCAAGTTGGAGGGACGCTAGTCAGAAGACAGTGCAAGTTGGAGGGACGCTAGTCAGAAGACAGTGCAAGTTGGAGGGACGCTAGTCAGAAAACAGTGCAAGTTGGAGGGACGCTAGTCAGAAGACAGTGCAAGTTGGAGGGACGCTAGTCAGAAAACAGTGCAAGTTGGAGGGACGCTAGTCAGAAGACAGTGCAAGTTGGAGGGACGCTAGTCAGAAAACAGTGCAAGTTGGAGGGACGCTAGTCAGAAGACAGTGCAAGTTGGAGGGACGCTAGTCAGAAGACAGTGCAAGTTGGAGGGACGCTAGTCAGAAGACAGTGCAAGTTGGAGGGACGCTAGTCAGAAGACAGTGCAAGTTGGAGGGACGCTAGTCAGAAAACAGTGCAAGTTGGAGGGACGCTAGTCAGAAGACAGTGCAAGTTGGAGGGACGCTAGTCAGAAAACAGTGCAAGTTGGAGGGACGCTAGTCAGAAGACAGTGCAAGTTGGAGGGACGCTAGTCAGAAGACAGTGCAAGTTGGAGGGACGCTAGTCAGAAGACAGTGCAAGTTGGAGGGACGCTAGTCAGAAGACAGTGCAAGTTGGACATTATTCATGAAGATCTTCTGATTTGGGTCGCTCATGAGAAAACTTTGCAAGTTGGACACTATCCATCACGATCTACTGACTTGGGTCGCTCGTGAGAAAACATTGCAAGTTGGACATTTATCCATGAAGATATACTGGCTTTACTCGCTCGTGAGAAAACAGTTGAAGTTGAACAATCTCCATGAATACTGACTGGCTTGGGTCGCTCGTGAGAAAACAGTTGAAGTTGAACAATCTCCATGAATACTGACTGGCTTGGGTCGCTCGTGAAAAAACAGTTGAAGTTGAACAATCTCCATGAATACTGACTGGCTTGGGTCGCTCGTGAGAAAACAGTGCTAGTTGGAAATTATCCATGAAGATGTAAGATAATTTTGTGTAGAAACGATGGGAAGAAATCTTTAGAAAGAACCTGTCCCCAGTGTTTGATTCTCTCTATTGTGCCACTCAGCAGACGCTCTTGTGAATAGATGAATTGGGAAGAAGCTGCACAAATGGAACAAACACTAAATGGCCCCCGGCGTAAAATGATTGTATTGATTCCTTTAGGAAAATCTCTGTAACTAATGCTATTTTATTTTATTTTTATGTGAACCCTTGATTTATGAACGACGTTCGATGTATTTACTCAAAAGTAACGTCGTATCGATTCTGACAACTTTGGTCAGCAGGGGTTTTTCAGGATACAACATTGATCGACGCAGACCACTCGCGTGATGGGGGCGGGAAAGTCTCGCAGAGTTCCGCTTTCCTGACAATCTGGTGGTCTGGGCATTCGTGGGAAAAACAAGCGGGTAGCACAGATTTCAGCCTTCCAAAAATGGCATATAATTGTTATGGTAGCTAGTCGGGGCATTATATCGAGCACTAAAATGACAGGGACGTGTCGCAAGATTTCTGCCCTCATGAATTGCTAGTTTGTTTCCCCTCTTTCCTAATAATGCTCTCTCTGTTTGAATGGAGACAACATATATTTTTTGGGTAATTAATTTTAATAACTATAATCTTCTTGTCTAACCCTTGACGTCCAATCTGAATGCGTGCGACTATACAAAATGTAAACATTTCCTCTTTTACCCAACAGAAGCAACGAATGACGTAGTTCTGATCACATAGTGATGATCAGTTTAGTAGTCTTTAAAATCTCAGTAGTGCACAATAATTGTACAGAGAAACATCGACAAAACTGGCGCCATTGTTGCATTCAGTCCACACTCGTTGTTGAGTACTTAAACTGATGCCTAATTTCATTACAAAATTTGCAACAGCAAAATGATTTACACGATATGTCTTGCCGTTCAGAAGTTTTCTGCTAGTGAGGATATACGTTGGATACACATGATAGTATCGCATGTAATTAATCTTCATGATCTATGCTGTGAATAATCATGTTCCTTGTGTACAGATGAAGTGAGCAATAACCAACACGTCTGGTGGTATATTAAAACATCATCTCTCTCTTTCTCTCACTCTCCTGTTAATCTCTGTTTCTACATTAATTTCTAATATGTTGTTATAAATTTTGTTGTTTCTTTTTTTCTAAATATATTCTTTTATGTATACTTTTTATGAGATTAACGACACATCTAGACTATGTAATTAACGACACATCTAGACTATGTAATTAACGACACATCTAGACTATGTAATTAACGACATATCTAGACTATGTAATTAACGACATATCTAGACTATGTGATTAATGACACATCTAGACTATGTGATTAACGACATATCTAGACTATGTGATTAACGACACATCTAGACTATGTAATTAACGACATATCTAGACTATGTGATTAACGACACATCTAGACTATGTAATTAACGACATATCTAGACTATGTGATTAACGACACATCTAGACTATGTAATTAACGACATATCTAGACTATGTGATTAATGACACATCTAGACTATGTGATTAACGACATATCTAGAATAAGACTCGGGACTTCGTTATTAAATGTAGGACTAGAAGAATTATTTGCCTGTGGGACAAAAGATGATCGTGTTGAATGAACGAGATACGAGAACTATCATTAGCAATATAGTCATCCTGAGAGAAATGAATGTTCAAGAAAACTGGCTAAACAACATGGTTCTTTCCAGAACACTACAATATTTTGGTCATATCACAAGATATCACAGCCTAGAGAAGACCATAATGGAGGGAATGATGCCAGGGATACAAACAAGAAAAAGACAAAGAGAAGATGGACGCAAGATATCAAAGACCACATGGACATAAACGTAATAGAAGCAGGAAGACTGGCTCAAGATGGACAGAAGTTTCGAAAGGCTGCGATGACTGTTACATCCTGTTCAGGATATGCTACCTGATGATGATGACAAGAACTATCAGAATGAAAGCACTTCAATATGTATCTAGGCATATATAGACCTGTCATGAGAGAACTTAGCTCGGATCGTAATCAAATAACACTTCTTTGAATAGATACGGTTTTAGCCAATATGTATATTGGAGGAAAGGGGGGGGGATGGGGATTTGAGTGATTCAGACTTAGGAAATAGGATAAAATTAGATATTAAATCACTCATGTTAACGGTTGCAAGAAAGACACTCCTTTTAGTGGCAGTAAACTATCCCTGGTAGCAGTAGTAAAACATACCTATTTGCGGTAGTAAAACTATCACTGGTAGCAGTAGTAAAACATACCTATTAGCTGTAGTAAAACTATCCCTGGTAGCAGTAGTAAAACTATCACTGGTGGCAGTAGTAAAACATACCTATTAGCTGTAGTAAAACTATCACTGGTAGCAGTAGTAAAAAATACATATTAGCGGTAGTAAACTATCCCTGGTAGCAGTAGTAAAACTATCACTGGTGGCAGTAGTAAAACATACCTATTAGCGGTAGTAAACTATCCCTGGTAGCAGTAGTAACACATACCTATTAGCGGTAATAAATAGTAAAGCAGCCTTGTTAGCGGTAGGAAAAGAGTAAAGCAACCGTGTTCGAGGTAGTAAAAAAGTAAAGCAACCCTGTTAGCGGTAGTAAAACAACCCTGTTAGCGGTAGTAAAACAATTATGTTATAGGTAAAACACACATGGTAACGGTAATGTAACACCCCTATAGCGTACTAAAGCACCCTGGTATTGGTAATAAAATAACACTGTTAGCGGTAGTAAAACAACCCTGTTAGCGGTATTAAAACAACCCTGTTAGCGGTAGTAAAACAATTTTTTTAGCACTAAAACACAAATGTTAGCTGTAATATAACACTCCTATAGCGTACTAAAGCAACCCTGTTAGCGGTAGTAAAATAATTATGATAGCGGTAAAACACACATGGTAGCGGTAGTAAAACCCGCGATAGCTGTTTTTCCGGGAAAATATCCTTAAAAAATACCGCAAAAACGGAAACACTTGCTTTCTTGAAGTAACCCTCCACCCCTTAAAGAATCTACGGCACCTGGTTTTACAAGCTACAATCATATCTATATTAGAAATAATGATCTTGCACATGAAATGTTGCATACAAAAGGAATGAGGCACATGTGTGTTGATCCAACAGAGGAGCAAATAATGGCGACACTGTTATCTTCCGTGCATGTCGTAAGTGGCGATTAAGGAAGTTTTGGGGTAAAGTTTGCTGTCCCATTTCATATAGAGTCAAAGAGACCCAGAAACCGTGCTGAAGTCGGATATGCCAAGTCGAAAGACGCAGCTTTGGCAGTTAAGATGTAAACGATGACACCACACATTCCTTTCCTCGAACTACATAATAAGTGTAATAATGGAGGAAGAAAAACAAAAGGAATAAGGTATACGAGACCGCACAAATGACTTTGGTAAGTATTTCAAAGAGTTTCTAAAATTAATATTACAAAAAAAATTACATTTTGATTCTGTAGACATTTAAGGATGGGGGACGACAGCGCCTAAAGTAAGTTTATGGAAAGAGGTGCGGCGGAGTTACCATGTTTTTTGCTTATTGCTTCGTATAACGTAGGGCTAAATGTTATTTTCTATTTTTCTACAAAAGGTTCGTACGATCCCCCACAACCCCCCCCCCACACACACTATTTATATCTACGGGCTGCATTATTTAACCAATAAAAACAAACATGTATATTTGATTTATTGCTGTTTTCTCAACACAACATTTGTGACAATTGTGTTATACGCAGAGAAAATTGATCAGCTAATAAATACTTTATTCAAACTGTTGGGGTCTTTTCTTTAATTAACCTTCCTAAAAGGCAACCATGGCGTTATGACGAATGGACGCCACCCAGCGCTCAAAACACTACAACAAACCAGAAACGGCGCTGTCCGTTCTTTATTTGTCAAAGTTTTGATAAGTGGCCGCTGTGGGCAACTGCTGGGGGTGCGCGAGTTTTTTAGAGGCACGTGTACGGACGTCCGCCAGTCACCTGTTTTCAGAGCCGCTGTCCAGCTGGATCGCGTGTGAGGGCAGAGGTCAGGTGCTACAATCTAACTTGAGAGTGTTGAAGTGCGCATGTGTACAGAGCTATATTGCATGAGCGCACGTTCAAGTGTCCAGACCGAATGATAGAAGTGGACTGTGACCAAAGTCAGGCTGCAGTGGTTTAATGAACACAAATCAAAGTCTCCGAGTGACTTCAGACTTTTGACAATCTTTAATCACTGTTTGAAGATGCATGTGTTTTGATTTATTTCCGTTTGTTCGAGTATTTTCAGAGTGTCACATAAACTACATTAAGTAATGTATTCCACATAAACTACATTGACAGAGTGGTAATAAGTAATATATTCGAAATAAACTATACTGACATCAGTAGTAAGTAATGTATTCGACATAAACTACACTGACAGCACCGTAGTAAGTAATATATTGAATGTAAACTACACTGACATCGATAGTAAGTAATGTATCCCTCATAAACTACACTGACAGCACCGTAGTAAGTAATATATTGAATGTAAACTACACTGACATCGATAGTAAGTAATGTATCCCTCATAAACTACACTGACAGTGGTTGTAAGAAATGCATTTCACATAAAGTACACTGACGCTACGGTATGTGGTACGCGCTATGGGCGATACCTTTCTCTGGCGACGTGCTACTCTTCTTAGAGGGACGAATCATATATGAGAAACCTGTGTACAGTGAAGTATATTCTCTAAAAATCAAGAAAGAAATATGAAGTTCAGAGTAAACCATCACTGAATTGAAACTATGATTAGTCTTAAGATGACAGACAACTCTCTTTAGACAATATGGATTCAGCTTATTTACCAACAAGTCACTTCAGAAAAATGTCATTATTCGTCGTGCTGATCTAACAATTTTTCCCCGCAGCTACAGAATATTGACAGTCTTCTTCTTCTTCATCGTTCTTCAGTCAGATATCAGGTTACAGCGCCAATAGCTTCAATGAATTGTGTGATTCGCTTCAGGTCATCCATGGAACCCTTCAAGTCTTGAAGGAGCGCCGTCTCAGTAGGCCATATTTTCTCCCTCTCTTCTTGGTAGAGTTGACAGGCATGAAGAATGTGTTCTGCAGTCTCTGGGCTCAGTCCACAGTTGCACAGGTCTGTCTCACAAATCTTCAGCTTTCGAAACATGTGACTTCTCAGTCTGTTGTGACCAGTTCGTAGTCTGAAAATGATGGTTTGTTCCTTGCGTGACATATTGACAGTGCATCTAGATCATATTGAACAAATACTGCCTGTCAAGTAATTTCTTCTCTTTCTCGCGTTGCTGATAAACAATGTTCTACTCGTATATGTGATGCCACAAGTACGCAGAAGACATTACTTGGTCACAGAGCTGAGAAGACACTACTTGGTCCCAGAGCTAAGAAGATGAAAGTCGGTCCTAGAGCTCAGAAGACATTACTTGGTCACAGAGCTGAGAAGACACTACTTGGTCTCATAACTCAGAAACGGCACTACTTGGTCCCAGAGCTAATAATAAATCACTACTTGGTCCCAGAGCACAGAAGACACTACTTTTCCCCAGAGTTCAGAAGACAACATCCCAGGAAGATATTAACAGGGATAGTAAAACATTTCAACAAGATCACCAAGTTAGTCAAATCACATTTCAAAACGATAAATAAACTAGTCGAATGACATTCCAACAAGTTAAAGCTAGTCAAATCACATTTCAAAAGATCTACAAGTTAGTTAAATCACATTTCAACAAAATGAACAAGTTAGTCAAAGCACATTTCAATAAGATGCTCCACAATCGAGACAGTCCTCATCATAACAGTGGCACTGAAACCCACAAAATTGCATTACGTTGAAAGATATTTATGAACTACAGCCAATGGAAGATAGACCAGAGAACAACATGGTAAAACAGGCTAAGAAGTTTTATAGACTCGTAGGTAACTTATATAAAAACGTATGAACCGTGTGAGAAAAGGAAGACTAAAGCGAAGTAACTTTGGTGCTCATACAAAAATATAATTGATGATACACGGTGAGATATTGTACTCTGGTCACTGTGTCACTAGCAAACTCAACCGCAAAGCGAATAACCATGCATTTAACCATCGCAGCTGGTTGACTGTACTATCGATAAAAAGTTCACAACTCAAAAGTGGCAGAGGATTACTTCACTGTACTCGGTTTCCCATATGTACTAAGTTACTCTCAACGAAGCGACACGCCGCCTGCAGAGAATATCACTCATGCCACGTAACTCCGTAGCTTTAAGCAATTTTTCACAGGGATCTCCGAAAAATTCACCTTAAAAACAAGACGACAAGAATAGAATTCGAACCCATAACCTCTTGAACACAAAGGGAACAGCTTAAATACTACGTTAGGAAGATTCCCATTAGAGAAATCCCCAAAACATACACTATCGATTTGTTTACAGATGTTAATCGTTCAGTGGAAGTGGTTAAAAAAATGAATGTGTTTGTTACCAACGCCGAAGTCCGATGTGTCGGACGAAATTGCATCTAGATTTATCAAAGATAAGTGCATAGGATGTCTTTTGTTTTCTATGTGCATAGCTTTCTCTGTATCTCTACAGTCATTGCAAACATTCGCCATCATGCACCTGAAATAAACAAACGACTTATTTGGCTCAGCTTTTCGAATCTAGTCACCAAAAGCACAAGTGGCGAACTTAATTTGCTGAAAATGTTAATTGTTCTGCACCTTGTTTAGCTACATGCGGTTCAGTCTGTGGGTCTCAACAATGGCCCACTAAATAAACCACCCATGCAACAGAAAACCTTAGTAGATGACATGCCGTTATATTGAGGCTCTCTTATGGAAGCTTTGTAGCATGTCATCTATATAATTTTAGAAACCTTCTAATTGAAGGCTCTTTCAATAGGAATTTCACTAAGCAGAAAGCTGAAGTCTCTGGGTATGAAGTAAGAGCTAATTGCTCTCGGTTCCTGGGGTTCTCAAACAAACAACCAAAACTTGTTTACCTTGCAATGAGAGTCGTTACTCGCGAGCTGTAGCTAATCCGTTCTGAAAGTAAAATTTATGTTTCCGTTCGGAAAGTGGACAGGACAGAAATTATGTATAATTCACCGTAATACATGCGATCCCTCCCCTCTCCCTCCCCAAAATCAAAATAGCTATTTTTGCAGATCTATTATATGCTTTCCCTTCTGCTTTTGCTATCAATTTTCTCTCATCACATGGAGATGGGTAGGACACGTGAAGGTGGATATGACACTTTGAAGTAGATATGATTCACTTCATAGAGAAGCCGGGGATTCCTGACAACATAATTCGTCAGGTCCTGGACTGGAATTCACGGAGAAAGAGGAGATTTGGAAAGCCGAGGGGAATATGGAGAAATCCAGTAGAGGTAGAAATCAAATCAATTGGGGCCCCCCTTTACGCACAAATACAAAGAGAATAGAGCAGCACGTAAAGATTGATATTTTAGTCATATTATTCGTCAGGAAGACGACAGCAAATAGAGATAGACAAACAGACAGCGGGTAAGCAGGAAAGTAGTTAAGTATAAAGATTGATGGGCATATGGATTGTAGATACACATTTACATAAACAGACAGACAGGTAGGCAGACAAGCAGATATATTAGACAGACAGACAGACAGACATAAATAAATAGATAGACAGACAGACAGTTAGACAGACAGACAGACAGACAGACAGACAGACAGACAGACAGACAGACAGACAGACAGACAGACAGACAGACAGACAGACAGACAGACAGACAGACAGACAGACAGACAGACAGACAGACAGACAGACAGACAGACAGACAGACAGACAGACAGACAGACAGACAGACAGACAGACAGACAGACAGACAGACAGACAGACAGATAGATAGATAGATAGATAGATAGATAGATAGATAGATAGATAGATAGATAGATAGATAGATAGATAGATAGATAGATAGATAGATAGATAGATAGATAGATAGATAGATAGATAGATAGATAGATAGATAGATAGATCAAGTACCAAGTTTCCACGCACTAGTCAGAATACGCCACTGTACACATGTACATGTACCTACCAGGGCGGTAGATGCGACATTGTTAAAAATGGAGAATGTGCACCTTAAGAGAATGTTTAGAAAATTGTATTAGTTGTAATTTATTTTTTTTATGTCCAAAAAATGGGAAGTAGGATGTTCCAGTAAGGAGCAGATTGAGAAGATTCTATGTTTTTTGTTTTGTTTTGTTTTTGTTTTTTTTCTATAAAATAAGCAGCATTTCATTGTTTTAGGAATTAGATAACCAACGGTCTCTGTACGGACAATTCCGGTAGCCATTGATTGTACATCTTTCTCAACCTATTCCTCATTCGTCTCCCTCTATTATCTCCTCAAGCAATTCCACTCCTTCAATCTATTATAACATTCACTTTCAATTACAGCTGGTTAATGCCTAGGCTACATCAAGGCGTACGACCATTTTAATATGTCTGATGTTAAAGTTCTGCTACTCCTGTCACAAATATATGAAATGTGTATTTGTCTTTATTGTCTTTTCGCCGTTTTCCGTTATGCTATACTAGTAATGTTTGTTTAGCAGTTCAGACATCAAACAAAACAAAACACTTCAGATAGGGAGACTGAAAAATATGCAGAGCATGTGAGATTACTTCATCAGCTGCAGGTTTTGAGTATAGACACACTGATAACTGTCCAGATGGCTCGTGGTGAGATGACCACCAGAAGTGCCGTAGTCGTGTGTCGGTTACCTAGGCGATGGCGTCATCTAATAGCAATTTTGGCATTGTGACTGCCATCTTTTCTCGAAGTGATGAATTCAAGTTTTTCTCTCCATAAATAGGAATGTACATAGCTTTATTTGTTGCATATTTGGAGTATTTGCAATCTCTCCATAAATAGGAATGTGCATAGCTTTATTTCTTGCAAATCTGGAGTATTTGCAATATCTCTATAAATAGAGACATATTTAGCTTGTTCTATTTATCTGCTACATATCTAGAGAATTTGCAAAAATTTCAAGAAAAAGTGTAGATAAACTGCGATACGTGAAATGCAGGAAAACTGTTCCTTCCGAAGATAATTAAAACATAGGTTAACTAAGATTTACGAATCACTGGAAGCATGAAGGAAACACAAACATAAAACGACGTATTGATCACAAGATCGTTATTTTTAAAAACCCACAGTGTAGCGGATTAAAGGAAGGCACTGTTTATGATCCTACAACACCAAAGTTGAAGAAAAAACAACAACAGCAAGAAGATACAACTCTTCAAAAATCAGTAAGAAATCTTTGTGTGTAATAGAATAGGAAGGTAACAATATCATCTTCTATCTGCGCCATTTGGAGGTACTGATATTTTGTAAACTTGGACAAAATATTCAATGGTTATGATATAAACATTATTGAAATATCAATGCATGGAGTTCCACCGAATTCGTAAAGATTTACTGATGAACACTTAGGGAGAAGAACTCAATTTACTAACAATGAATAGCCCCGAAACAGGGCTGTGAAGCTTGTCCGACAAAGATGACTACGATGGTCATAGTTTTCTTCATGTGACGTGGTACAGTGTCTGCAGCGCATACTAAATACGATATCAGAACACATATTGAAGTATCCGGGGTGTCATGATGATGATCTTACAACTTGCAGGCTACAAGAGCAAAATACTCACTAGTAGAGAGAGAGAGAGAGGAGAGAGAGAGAAAGAGAGATAGAGAGAGAGATAAAAAGAAAGAGAGAAATAGAGACAGAGAGAGATAAAAAGAAAGAGAGAAATAGAGACAGAGAGAGATAAAAGAGAGAAATAGAGACATAGAGAGAGATAAAAAGAAAGAGAGACAGAGAGACAGAGAGAGATAAAAAGAAAGAGAGAAATAGAGACAGAGATAAAAGAGAGAAATAGAGAGAGAGATAAAAAGAAAGAGAGAAATAGAGAGAGAGAGAGAGAGAGAAAGAGAGAAAGAAATAGAAACAGAGATCAGTTTATGAAATTAATTCAGAGGTTGATAGAAAATGTATCAAGGTGACCTGCAGAAAGGGTTACAGAATGGTAATTTTATGGGCATTTGTTTATCGCTATTTCAGGCGTGTGTTATATCTCACGGCCACAATTTCCGTGCACAAGTATCATGTTGTGCTTATACATGTTTCATTTATAAAGACTACAAAAACATTTTAAATCGAATGTTATTTTCAGCCATATTCGTATCAATTGCATAAGTTACTTGCTGGAACACACACAAGACGCAGCACACATACACTTACACACGTTTCAAACTGATGACTGTGAAATAAACACTATTATTACTTTCACCTTCGTAACACTGTTTACATTTAGACGATATGAAACTATAAACACCCTCGCCTTCGCCCCGCGTTCTTGTAAGATCCATTAGCTTAGCGAAATAAGTGACAACCAGAGATAGTTGTAACCGTTATCATGGGTTTCATGCCGATTCCACCAGTACTGACTCCTCTTCCCTATGGGTGTGATTTTACGATAAAATTTCATAATTGATTGGGTCTTATCAGCTGTTTGGAGCACTCATGCGGTGTACTCCTAGCACGTGTGTCCAGGTCCAGAGTTAATGAAACTTTTAATCGAAGCTTAACTTTCATTATTCACAGTAAATTAGAGCTTGTAGTCTGAGGAATAAGTGTCGAGTTTAACGATTATATTTTTCATATTAACAACTGTTTTATATTGTGCGTTCCCATTCTGAAACATACCGTGGTTCTAGGTTGTCAGGTCTTTATGTTTACGTTCAGTGGTGACTTAGCACCCCTAACTTCCTGACCAAGTGTATATGCGTAATGTCATGAGAGATGTCATATAAATGAGGACATCTAGAGTGCGACATGTAAACAGCTTGTAGATACCATTATTTTATGTTAGAAGCATATTTATCGGGGTCGTAGTGATCAATCCTGCTTTTTTTGTTTCTGCTGTAGTGACTTTCTAGGCAATAATTTACATTTAGTAAGTTGATATTCTTTTCTGAACGGTGAGGATGCACACTTGCTTTGATAGGGGTGTGAACGGGTAACTCGTGTAGTCTGAAATGCGCATTGTACCATGAGACAGCAGGTTCGAGAATGCCTTATGTATATACCCAAATCAATTAAGCTGTCATATTCGTTTTTGAGATACCATGTAAACACCATCAGTAAGTGCCGTCACCACAACGAAGGTTGGCTGCATCTGACTCCTAACATCCTTTCTCTCAATCTTGCGTCTGAGGTGCATTCTGCTCGACCTTTTCTTATCTAACTCATGATGTTTCCCTCCTAAGGAACTCCGAAAAGGAATCCCCTTTATAAACAAAACGTAGGGAACGTTATACCATGACCGTCGGTGGTAAGATGACATCTGTCCAGAATTAATTAGGACTTCATTTATGTATTTGATTATTTGTGTGTTTTACGTTGGTCACTGATATGCATATGCTTGGAGTCACATGCCAAAAATAGCCAAGGCCGACCAACAAGAACGCACGGAAATAATCGAAATCGAACTTCCAGGTCATGTTTAAATAGTCTATGCACATGTTTATACACTAGAAATCGGTCATGTTCATACGAACCCCCATCATCTTGCACACAAAGCAAAAGATGTAACCACTACGTCAAGGAGATACCCATTGTTTTATTATTATGATACACGTTTATGGTAATAGGAAAAAACATATTGGCGTAAACACTGAGAACAATTCTGAAGCCATACTCATTAATGAAGTCTATCATTGTTATTATTTGATACTGTTGCAACTCTAAAAGTTCTGATTGCACGAAGAAAAGAGCATGTATCTTAACAGTAAAATATTGACTAGAGCTGTTTCATTTTATGCAGGATAAGTTTATATGTTGATGCAGGTACAAGCACACATCTGACCCACCACACACATCTAGTTCACCACATACATCTAGTTCACCACATACATCTAGTCCACGCACATCTGGTTCACACAAATCTGGCCCACACAAATCTGGTCCACACACATCTGGTTCACACAAAATCTGGTCCACGCACATCTGGTCCACACATATCTGGTCCACACACAGCTGGTCCACACACATCTGGTCCATACACATCTGGTCCCTACACATCTGATCCACACACATCTGGTCGACACACATCTTGTCCACACACACCTGGTCCACATGTAAGATACCCTTCTGCTCACACAACAAAACAGATTGATGTATGTTTGTTGTCCTGACTATACTTCTTAAGGAATAATGGAGAAGACTAATGGAGAATAAATGACACTATTAAAATGCATCACTGATACATTTCGGTGAAAATATAGACTTTCGGTAAAATCTTTCACTGGTCAGGACTGATTGTTGAGAACTTATAACAAGTTGCTGTTCACTACAAATGTGTTGTCAATGAAAAACAAGTGTTGTTATATGAACGAATAGATGAGATTTGAGGCTTTGGTAGACCGAGTTAAACGTTCATCCATAGATGTCTGTGTATAATAGAAGTTATGCAATGATAGGATAACACCGCAAATAAGGAATTCATGCAAAGATCTAAACAAACACAGAAAAAGAAAGAAATAAACTGCATTGGAGATGTTTAGAACCTACATTAAGAAGACCAACGAGCATTGTAAGGCTGGCATTGTTCTGGAACCCACTGGGAATGAATAGAGGAGGAGGATCAAAAACTGCCACGAGGAAAGATAGATATAGATGAACTAAATATAGGTAAGACTTGAAATAAACTGGAAGTAATAGCTAAAAGAAGACATAAATATACAGGGAGAGAAACTACAACAAGTAAAACTTTATCAATATCTTAGACACATAGTCACAAATGATGGCAGATGTGAAACAGAAGTTAAAAGGAGAATAGGAATGGCTAAAAGTACCTTCAATGGCATGAGGAAATTATTAATATCTAAACAAATTACAAACAAGTTAAAAATGAGAATTATAAAATGCTACATCTATTCCATATTAATGTATGGCTCAGAAACATGGACACTAAATAAACAATTAGAAGACAAAATTGATGCCTTTGAGATGTGGGTATATAGAAGAATAGGGAGAACATCATGGAAAGAGAAGAAAACAAATAAAGAGGTGCTAAAGACACTTAATTTGAAGAAAGAACTACTAAGAGAAATAAAGATCAGGCAAATAAAATACTTTGGGCACATTAAAAGACATGACACCCTATTGAAGACCTTACTTGAGGGTAAAGTCAAAGGGAAGAGAGCAAGAGGTAGGCAGAGATACAAGTGGGAGAGTAACATTACACGATGGACAGGTTACAGTCTAGCAGAGTGCACCACCAAGACAAGAGACAGGAGATGTTGGAGATACGTTGCAGCCAACCTTCGTTGCGGAGACGGCACTTGATGATGATGATGAATAGCTAAAGAAGAAAGATGGAAAATGTTTGTACGAGCGTATGTTCCTCTTGGAGCTTAGCGAGTAATAGAAAATTAGAACTCGTTAACCTTATATCTGAACACACCACTGTCATAGTCATAATTACTATAAAGTCAAAGTTATGTCGTGTATTCACCAAATTTACTAATAGACATCTGAACAGTAGTGTATGTATAGCAACAATTATTTACGCATGAAGGATATGTATGTTTAAAATCTGTAATTATAACCACTATCAGTAATTGTAACCACTATCAGTAATTGTAACCACTATCAGTAATTATAACTACTATCAGTAATTGTAACCACTATTAGTAATTGTAACCACTATCAGTAATTGTAACAACAATTAGTATAGTCTTCTTCAATGTGACGTGCCTTTTGCAGAATATTATCCTCACTGCTACTTTGATTTACTAGCGATAGGGTTACAAATGTCCACTGTTCAGTGCAAGTGGTAAAAAGATAACGTATTAGTTATCAATGCCGAAGTCAACTGTGTCGGGCCATTGGTGCAAGCAAAACATCAGCAAAACGTTTTTTTTTATTTATCTAGATTACATCTCTAACATTACTGGAAATTTAATAACACTATTGTCCCACTAGAGAGGTCCGGTGGGAATTTGAGAACTAACAAAAAGAAATGTGCTAACTTTGTAAGTCTCCAGGTTCTGTACAAGTTTCCCAGCTGCTTACATTGTATTCGGAAGATTTTTGATATTCTGTGTCCATCGTAGTCTTGTTCTGTCTTGTATTATCTTCCATGGAACCTTACTCACCACAAATAATCTTTCAAGTTATTATGGTTTTTTTTTAATGTCCATAATATGTTAGTTTGTGCTTTTTGTTAAGTTTCAGGGGGAAATATTCTTATACATTCATGTCTTAACGGACTACTGTGTTGTTTCGTGTTTCTGTCCATGATTTCTTAGAAATATTCTATGGTATTCAAGTTCAAATGCTGACATTTTCTTTTAATTGTGAATGTTGTGACCCACATCTCACAATATTATGTTATTCCTGGAAAAATACGCTTCTTAATAATTGTAACTTTGTGTTTCTGTTTGACTCTTGTCACATATTTTTCATCTGTGATGCTTTTTGTAGTGTTATTGCTAATCTCTTTCTAATCCATTCAATTTCTCTTGTCTTCTTTGAATTGAGAAAACGATTTTGAGTCGTGCTACGTTTAACTGATACTGTGTTTTAGAACTGTATGGATTCTTTACATTAGTGAGGTGTCGTCTGCGTACCAAATTTGAGTAATGTATGCAGTATAAACAAACCTATAGTATATTTAGAACCACAATTTCTGATTGTATAAAACACAATCCTGTATATGATTTATGTAAGATCAAGTGTATAGAACACAATCTTGTATATGATTTATGTAAGATCCAGAGTATAGAACACAATCCTGTATAAGATTTGTGTAAGATCCAGAGTATAGAACACAATCCTGTATATGATTTGTGTAAGATCCAGAGTATAGAACACAAGACTGTATATGATTTGTGTAAGATCCACAGTATAGAACATAAGACTGTATATGATTCTTGTAAGATCAAGTATATAGAACATAAGACTGTATATGATTATTTTAAGATCAAGTGTATAGAACATAAGACTGTATATGATTTGTGTAAGATCCAGAGTATAGAACATAAGACTGTATATGATTTGTGTAAGATCAAGTGTATAGAACATAAGACTGTATATGATTTGTGTAAGAGAAATCTAATTTATTGTACGTCTTATTCTTCTACTTCGTTTGCTCTTAAACTCCTACAGATTAGCATAATATTGTGGTAAAAATGCGTTGTGTCGTGGTTTACAGCTAAGCTGCGATATTTGCGCATTTCGCATAACATACCCTACTTCAGCATAGCTTATGGGTCACTTTGATCATATATAGGATTTAAGAGTCAACTCCAGTCCTTTAACCTCTTCAGTCGACTCTTACAATATGCATGGAAGGTAAACAGTGTTGATATTCTTTGCTGCCCTATTGCAGCAACACACGGGCGGCTATTGCAAGTGAGTTGAGGCTAGTCACTAAAATTTAAAGCATATCGAGTTCATTTCTCCCTCAGCTTCACTCAAGCAAACATCTGTTTCTTAACGGAATAATGACATCTGTTGATTTAACATTGAGATAAACTTGGCCACAGATGATAACAATCACACAAACAGAAGAAAATAAAAGTGTGAAATCACTGAACCAGAAAATTACAGGTATCGACATAGCCTTACAACGAAAGAACGCCACCTGGCCACAAGAACACGAAACTAGAACATTTCTTAATTCCTGATCTTCAAAAGTATTATAATTAGCAGTTGGTGAAAGTGTCTACGAGCGTTAACCTTTGATCTAACAAAACATAACAGGAAAACAATTTTACCCAGATTGTTTATCTCCGATAATTGAAGAGCAGGCGAGAGCTGATGCTGGTAGATAATGTGTGCAGCTGCTGGTAGGTAATGTGTGTGTAACGGACAGTCTGATAGTGTCTCTCGCTGCTGTTGGTAGCTTCTGTGTGCGTAACGGACGATTAAAGAGATTGATAGGTAATATACTATGTCGGACGGTCAAAGTACTTGGATCGAATTCCGTCGCTGTCAATTGGACAGTCGGGACGTTCAGAAAACAGTCCCACCGTTGTAAATATTGCCTAAAAATTACAATTGCCAAAACTGCCGGATAGCTACGTCCTTGGCGGCTCCAAGCAAAAACCATAGTTAAATCACACACAATCAGAGATCTCCTATTTGCTGATGTCTGTGCCCTAAATTCCAACACTGAGACTGATCTACAATGTATTATAAACAGATTCTCCAAACCTGTACCAACTTTGGGCTTACACAGAGAAAATAAAAGTCATGTTACAACCAGCACCTGGCAAAAGCTATCTCGAGCCCTGCACAAAGGTAAATGGTGTAGCACTGAAAGTTGTGAATGGATTCACATATCTAGGTAGTACGTTATCACACAATGCCAACGTTAATGATGAAGTGTATACAAGGATCGCCAAAGCAAGCAGTACTTTCGGCAGATTGTACACAAATGTTTGGCGCTATTCTTGCAAACTCAACCACAATCATAATACTCATGTATTGAACCATCATATCCCGGACAAGAAAATGTCTGAACATTGACATTAAAATACAATATGGCAAGGTTTTCAGTCTGAACGTAGGCGTCATATAGAATCAGATATAATTGTCAGTGTTTCAAATTTCGTTGCAATTATCAATGTTTCAGAATATGCCCTTTTCTTCAATTGCTCCACATATAAATTTCATTCGCATAAAATTGTTTCTTCACTTCAATTCTATTAAAGTAACCCCCGTTTTAATAACTCAAAGTGGACCCCCAAAATGTACTTGTTCTGACCTTCATTCAAATTTTGTTTGAAATAGAATACATTTATCCAGTGTGTTGGTGGTCAATACCTTTGATCTTTTATTTTTACAACCCGACGACGAACTGTACTGAATGTTTTGCATATTAATATAGAGAACCCTAATCTGATTCTTTTCAACAGTGCAACATGAAAGACGTGCTATTGAAGTATATTCTCTATGCCGCTTTAGCGACTTTGTCTTCCATAGCCGTATCCGTGAACGGTCACCTGGAATATTTTAAGGACAAATCGCGACCAACAATACAAACTTTCGTCTGATGTGTGAGATCACGTTGATTTCCAGATGATGTCAACAATTCAATAATTGTCATCTGTTATTGATTCTTAACGTGGATTGAGGGCCGTAAATACGCTTGATTGGCATAGAAGGGAATTTAGTTAGGGAGGTTATTTTGTTTTACCTTTGGAATAAAAAGTATACATAAATAACAGATAATAAACTTTCTAAGAATTCTGAAAATATATGTTTTACTTTGCGTTCTTTCTCAAACTCCCACATGATCTCTCACGTAGCAGTACAATAGTTGCACTAAATGTAGCAGTACAATAGTTGCACTAAATGTAGCAGTACAATAGTTGCACTAAATGTAGCAGTACAATAGTTGCACTAAATGTAGCAGTACAATAGTTGCACTAAATGTAGCAGTACAATAGTCGCACTAAATGTAGCAGTACAATAGTTGCACTAAATGTAGCAGTACAATAGTTGCACTAAATCTAGCAGTACAATAGTTGCACTAAATGTAGCAGTACAATAGTTCCACTAAATGTAGCAGTACAATAGTATCACTAAATGTAGCAGTACAATAGTTGCACTAAATGTAGCAGTACAATAGTTCCACTAAATTTCCAGCAGATTATACATTTCAAATGAAAACCGTTATGTCGCAGTTTTATTTGCGCTAATGCCCCGACACATACTATTTCGGCAGCTTTCGATGATCTATTCCGGGAACACCAGTAACAGGAAAACAAAAAGGGGGGAGGGAGAGGGTTGTCACGCTTTGTCCATGTATCTTTGTACATGATCGCATGGTAAACTTTGCTAACGGGGGTTGAAGTTGAATTCCTAAAGCCCACCACTCCCATCATTATATACGGTCTTGAGTGAGTTAGATGGCCGTCGGAGGTCACAGTCTTGTGCTGGAAGTAAACACAGACAAAAATGATAATTCAAGTCCCAGGCACCTGTCTAAGGGGCCACAGACAGGAAAATATTATAAATTATTGGTACGATATATAAATTATATCTATATCGTGAAAACAAAATGTTGACTAGTTAATTATTTTGGTCTCCTTTGCATAGTGATGAAGACGTCCATTTTGTTGGTCTCCTTGGCAACAGCGATGAAGCCGTTGATTTTGTGCACAATATGTTGAGGGCTAGTATCCCGCTCGTGAAGTCTTGTGTACAAAGCGAATTTTATCACATATCCTATGGGCTTATCGCTTGCAGCTAGAGAGTTACGTGCTTTCAGTTGTACTCTCGGTGGGAGGGACGGATAATACTTGGGATAACCCGGGCACAATGAAATTAATCCTTTATTTCGTTTCAGCGTACTCATTTATACCTCAAGGGGGCGGAAGCCGGTGGGGGGAGATCAATTAAAAAGAAACACATTTGTCCAGGAAGGAAATCACGGGAAAACAATAGATAAATTTATAATCACTGATCAAAAGTTCCCAAAAGACATCTTACAACTGATTATGTCAAACACAAAGTGGAGATTTCGCAGCCAAGCTGTAAAAGAATGTTTCAATGCATTCCTTTCTACACTCTGCTAACAAGTAAGAGCATCAACGCATTCCTTTCTACACTCTGCTAACAAGTAAAAGCTTCAACGCATTCCTTTCTACACTCTGCTAACAAGTAAAAGCTTCAACGCATTCCTTTCTACACTCTGCTAACAAGTAAGAGCTTCAACGTATTCCTTTCTACACTCTGCTAACAAGTAAGAGCTTCAACGCATTCATTTCTACACTCTGCTAACAAGTAAGAGCTTCAACGCATTCCTTTCTACACTCTGCTAACAAGTAAAAGCTTCAACGCATTCCTTTCTACACTCTGCTAACAAGTAAGAGCTTCAACGCATTCCTATCTACACTCTGCTAACAAGTAAGAGCTTCAACGCATTCCTTTCTACACTCTGCTAACAAGTAAGAGTTTCAACGCATTCATTTCTACACTCTGCTAACAAGTAAGAGCTTCAACGCATTCCTTTCTACACTCTGCTAACAAGTAAGAGCTTCAACGCATTCCTTTCTACACTCTGCTAACAAGTAAGAGCTTTAACGCATTCCTTTCTACACTCTGCTAACAAGTAAGTGCTTCAACGCATTCCTTTCTACGCTCTGCTAACAAGTAAGAGCTTCAACGCATTCCTTTCTACACTCTGCTAACAAGTAAGAGCTTCAACGCATCCTTTCTACACTCTGCTAACAAGTAAGAGTTTGGGATCAAAAGTTTAAAAAAAATGTATAGTTGCATATAAAAAAATAATTAATTAGCATATGTGATGCAGCCAATGGAGATATATAATCTTCTCTATGATTTATATCATTTTAAACAGCAGCGGCATCTAGAGCATCATCTACATTATTTAAGAGAGTAACTTCATCTAGAACAGCGGTTCTCAACCTATGGGTCGCGATCCCTTTGTGGTCTGAACGACTCTTTTACAAGAATTGCCTAAGGCCATATGAAAACGCATATTATGAAATAGCAACGAAACTAATTTTATAGTTGGGGGTCACCACAACATGAGGAACTGTATTAAAGTGTCGCGGCATTAGGAAGGTTGAGAACCACCGATCTAGAACATCCCTTTAAAACAGTTGTTTCATATTGAACATCATCTATATCATGTAAAATAGTAGTTTCATTTTTAACACAATCTTTATCCAAATATATATATATATATATATAATATCACTCTCCTGGAAATCATATGATTGTGTCCTGTGATGTCTTCATTTCTTTCATTACTACCTTTTCACACAATATCAACTCACATTTTGTTAGGTTATCAAAAAGTTATCATGATTTGATTATCTATCCGTGACTATCGACAACAAATGCATACGAGTAGAGTCAAAACAAACCTTCATGCGCCATGTTTTCGATTATTTTGTGTGAATTTCTTTGGTCGTCACTTGCAGGGGATACAAAGTATGTACATAGTGATCAACGAAAATCACGGAAATAATCAATAATGACGTTTATTATTATTATAAGCTTAGCCTATAACTGTAAATAGCACTATATATCTATATGTATTCCTAAAGTAGGGTATACAAGAAGAAAAAATAAACACATGAGATGGAAATATTAGTTAATACATACGAGTTAGTACATAAGTGAGAAATGAAAGGTAGCAAACGAAAATAGATTAAATTAGAAATTCACGTAGGTTGAAATATTACATTTTTGACATCACGACATTCTTATATTTGCTCAGCACCAGCAGTTGTTGGTTGGTTGATTTGTTGCTGATCAGCGTCCAGTCCTTGACCAGTCTTTGACCCAATGTTATGGTGTGATATATGCATTTGTGTATGAGCTGTTGTTTTGTTTCATATTTGGTGCTCCACTTACATGGCATTGAAACAGATGGAAAACCGTGTAGATTTCTGTGATACTTTTAACTTGCTGATAATTCGTATCTGACTTCCGTCACGTCATGTTCTAGAAACATTATTTTAACATTTCAATGTTGTCTTCTTTGAATATTGATACAGCTGTGAAACATGAACCCTAAGTAAAACAGCGGCAAAGAACTTCAACGCCTTCGAGCTGAAATGCTACAGAAAGATACTTAGAATATCATGGAAGGAAAATACAGAAACTTAGATATTATAAACACATTGAAGATTCCAGAGTGTTGGTTACTAAACACAATAACAAAAAGAAAACTACGTCTGTTTGTTTATATAAAGAGACACAACGGTTTAGAAAGACAAATAATGGAGAGAAGAGTATCTGGGGAGAGGAGAAAGGGCAAACCAAGAAGACGATGGACTGACGATATTGAGGTCAGGTTAAACCCCCCCCCCCCTAATAGAAATTGATTGCATATGCTGGAAGCAGTGCTTTCAATTGATACATAATGGGTTAAAGATTCAGGAAAATCAACATTTTGGGGTAAAATGGGCATAATTTTTGAAAATTCGCTGAAAATGTGGTGTTTTATGCCCCAAAATTGTGAATTCTATGTGCCTGCCATTAGGTTTCTATCACAAAAACAAACATAGATATCTTAATGAAACGTGATATTCACATAAAAGATAATGGTACCTTTCAGTTCAACCATTAAGTCGTTGATGAGAGATATGGTTCAAATGTTATACTGTTTTATGTGGAAAAATAATTTGTTTAAATTTTTAATTAATTTAAAATACTTCCAGATGGATGATTACAACTAAACATGTATCATTGTTTGCACAAATGTTTACTCTTTCAAATGGATCAAAAAACTAAAATGATCAAATTGGAAAGAAAAATACTACTATTGGGGTTTAACCTAACCTTAAAGATAACATGAATACATCGCTAGAAAATGCAAGCCACATCGCTCAGGACATAGAGAGGTTCAGAGAGTTCATTGGGAAGACAACATTCTGGAAGGAATACGTCACATGACCTGACTGGCCTCCAGTGTCTAAGACCTGTGCACATAAAACTTAAACATTACCTAGAAGGCCCATTTTGATTTCTTCCGTGCATTTCGTTGGTCGGTCTCAGCTACTTTTGGTATAAGACTCCAAATATATAAATAGTGACCAACGAAAATCGCGACAATAATAAAAAAACGTACAAATGAAGTCCTAATTAATTCTGGACCAAGGTTTTTACCGTCGACGGTATCGATTGAGTGCTTGTCTTGCAAATGTGCACTCATAAATTCCACTATATGCATCTATCAAATCATTCCATGCACTCGCTTAGCAGGCAATGGTTGCAAGTCACGGTGAACAATACCAACAACTTATATTCAGAAAGCAATGATTCTGTATGGTGTTTTATCATAAAATACACAATTTCAATCCTTCATCACCACCAGATAACGAAATATCATCTGATAACAGAGAATCAATTAACTAGCAATACCTTCTTTACTATTGTAACAATTACTGTCCAAGGACTTAGAAGGTTTTCTACAATTGAGAAAATGCAATGGCTACAGTTCCTGCCAACACAAGAATCACATGGTAATAAAAATTTAATGAAAAGAAGTGTTAGTTCTGCATATCAACATCATTATCATTCGTAATGTTGCAAAATTAACAAAAGCTACATTCATGAACGAAATGCAGTACACGCCCAGTATATAATATAACCAATAATATATGATTATTGCAACGAAATACACGTTAAACGAAAAAAAATGTATTTTATAGCTGTGGACTTAATTAAACAAGGAATGCACTGACGCATATCAAATTGTGTGCTGAGGTAACTTAAATTCAGATTTCATTTGAGGTATTCATATAAATACTTGAAGTTAAAAACTAAGGGTTTATGAATTCCAAATGTTGGTAGATTTTCTAAGTTTTATTGCTATTACTTTTTATAATTTTATTCCTGTTTAAAATAGGCAAATATCCACGTCTCAATGATGATGTATTTTGACGTTTGGTAACTTGCCTTGATAAATATGCTCTTTTCTCATCCAATCGTGTATATGTTACGATGAAATCACAGCGCACGTAAAACATATGGCCTTCTCCGAAATAGCACACAAAGACAGATGATACACATCTACTAGTTCAAAGGCAACATTAGATCAACCAGTCTGCGGCCTGAGGTGGTGACAAGTCACAGGCAACGATGCGGGTCTAACTGTGTCCCAGGGGAAGAGGAATGAATATGTTACAGATGACAATCTCTACCGCCGTACAATTTGTTTCATGTTGCCCAAAGACTTTTGATGATTGTTCCGGATCGGTGCCTCTGAGGAGGACTTTGTTTTCCATTCTGTACAAATTTGAGCTCTGTATTTTTATATTTCACGCTAACATAGATAGACGTCAGATCTTCCGATAGATATGACCGTATTTCTCCAGTTTTTGGTCGTACGGTCAACAAATCACCAGATTTCACTTGGTGACGAGTACGGAAGCACCACAAGTTCAATGATATGGTACGTGACCCCAACCACATCTCCCATATACACACTTCTGTTCTTCCATATTTTCCTCTTCTCTTTGTGGATAGATCTCTAAATACCAAAACGTAACGGACAAAATGAGGTTTTGTTTTCATGTAAAGTTAACTCAAGTGCGGGTATATAGAAGTCCTTTATGAAAGTGTATAGCGATGTATATCATCGGTTGCAAGTATGTTGATCATGGTGGCCAGACAGATTTTGGACGATCTAGATTGCTTTTTGAAAAATGTAACTGCGCCCATACACATTTCTCGTTGCAACTGATCATAATTATATAGATTTACCGGATGACACGACAGTTTCGATTTATAGAGAAGATTTACTAGATGACACGACAGTTTTAAATCCATGTATAATGTGTACTAGATGTGACGACTGTTGTAAATTATGTACCAGGCAAGACGACTAATTTTTTTTAATTATATAGTGTGATTTATAAGAAGAGGTACTAATAAAACATAGACGATGTATTAGGTTGCACAAATGTTTTAAATACGAGAGACGATGTACTAGATGGCAAGAATGTGTTAAATATTATACAAGATGTACTGGATAAGATGAATGTTTTAAATATTACCTACGATCTAGTAGATGCTATGAATGTTTTAAATACTATAGACGATGTTAGTTTGTAACACGACAGTTTAAATACTAGAAACCAGTGTTTCCCACACTTTTTGTTACCATGCCACACCTAAGTCTTTCTAAAATTCTGATGCGACCTATGTAACATACATATTTGTACTTTTTTGTAATGGCGTGGATCTCACTTTGGGAATAACTGTTATAAACGATGTTACTTTGTGACACGACATTTTTCAATATT